>SNQJ01S0222121.1:0-14980 GCA_010110895.2 Picea sitchensis
CTCTCTCTCTCTCTCTCTACCTTGTTACATACTTAGTAAATTCCCGTTACTCCATATTACATAATCTTCCCTTATCAAAGAACATTTATGATTCATTAATGAATGCTCAATTTATAAGGAAAAACAAGATAGTATGTGGGTTAATGTGGATTAATTATCCTGTTTTCCCATAGAGCACTTGCTTTTCAAAATAAATTCCATTTATGATTTGTGCATGTCCCGAAGGAAACTTATTGTGATGAAAGGATGTATTATTAATATTGTTTATGATCTTATCCTTTAAACAACTTAAGCTCCATGTTAACCCCTATCACCTAGGGATAACTAGAGGAGATCATGTCTCATGGCCCGCAATGAAGATAGTGATCCCAACGATCATGATGACTAGCATGTTCACAAATATCATCCCAGCAACCCCTCAGATGCCTCTTCCTCACCAACATAGTTCATTGCACTCAATAAAAAAGGCTCATTGAGAGATGGTGGCCTGACACATTATGAGGTAGATTAGTCCTTGTTTCATGTAAAGTGTCATATTTAATGCATTGTGAATTTGAATAATGATCATAGGTTGAAGTTGGATAATAATTCATGATCCCAAAAGTTATGTTTTTTTCCTTGTTTCACCTTGGGATCCATCATGGGAACCCTAGTCCCATCTTGTCACTCTTGGGGAAAAGGGGTACTACTAGTGATTTCTTGAAAGAGGTAATGTACCATTCCCAATCATACTTACCACATTCTATCCTTGATCCTTCAATTCTCCCACATTTGTGGTAATGTGGTTACATGTACACCAAAATGGAATGTATCTCATTCTCTTATGAGAAGAAGGGGATAAATTCCCAGAGGTAGATTGCAGCTGGTAGAAAAAAGGAAGAAATGGGATATAAGGAAAATTAAAATCCATAAGTCCATAATTGAGGTCTACACTCTCATTAATGGTGATCTCCCTAGTGCTAATTCTATTAAACACATGCATCTATCCAAAATGACTTGAATATATCCCAAATAAACAAAAAAGGAAGTGATATGCTTGAAACCTTTTTAATGGGACTCACAAATTATATAAAAAGTAAAAGAAAAAGAGAAAAGAAGGGATTCATAATGAAAAAAGTGTCGAGGAAACGGTAACTCAATCACCAAGCACACCATCTAAAAAGGAACTCATGGAGGTGAGTCCATACATTTTTTTGCATGTTAAAGACCCCATGACCACCTCACATTCATTACATATCGTTGATTAGTTCTTCTAGGAGATATCTCTATACTTGGCTACTAGCACACCTAATAGGTTCCTTTGATGAATCTATGTTATAATAATTTTTTCCATACTCCATGCATCTTGTTTTGATGGCTTTCCATTTCCCTCTACAGACTCACATTACCCCATTTTGTTCACCCCAGAGCTAAAAATACATATTTTTGTCCATATAAGCGACCTATAGTTAGACAAAATTTGTACTGATAGTGTTATTTCCTGAAAAATTAGGAAAATGCTCTTTAAACTTCAGAAGTGGGCGAGTAGCAGGTGCTAGGTTAAGAGGAGAGGACACATGCCACAATGTGGTTATGGCATATTCTTCGAACTAAAAAATCCCATACTTTTTAATTACTTTGGTGGGGTTTGTAGTAGATTGGACATGGATATGGTGGTTGTACAAGCTACCAATTACCGATGACGATGAAGATTGGGAAGATGAAGCACTTCCAGTTCCACCAGAGCCACCACTAGATGCCATCTTGTGGATGATAGATGAGGGAAAGAAAGACGAGTTGGATGAATCAAATAAATTTCTCCTTAGAGCACTTTGTTGGGCAGATAACACAACATTTCTTCTTCCTATTTCAGCAATAGGATTGATTTTGGGTGACAAGCCTCTTCTTCTTCTAGAAGCATGAGAGTCTAAGGACATGAAAGAAAGGCCAAAGCTCGAAGAAGAAAAGGTTTACTGATGATTTATAGGCTCTCTACATCTAGCCTCCAATTTTTCTTGAGCACTAATATCTCGTTCAATTGCTTCCCAAGAATGGTTAAGTTCGGCATGGGTATTGGCAATATCTAGAATGGTGTTAAACAGGTTCAAAGAAATGTTGGTCTAGTCTTGAATTCTGGGCTCAAGATTAGGCTGCCTTGCAATAGGAACAATCAATAATAGTGAAACAGTCAAAGAATCAAATTCAGAAAAGAAATATGTATCGATGAAAATTGAATACAAAAATTAACTGGAGAGATATCGAAGATCTCCCCAGTATGGTCGCCAAATAAATGTTGAGGAAAATATATGAAATGATCTTACTCAAGGATTTTCAGACTTTACTTGGCTAAATAAAAGTAGACGGTAATATCACCCTATGTTTATAGCCAACAAAAATAACATCCTAACTCACAAGTATTAATTATGAGTGCTTAGGTTAGTCTTTTATCAACAAAAAACTTGTTGGAAATTCACTTTTTATGTAATTTTCTGAATATAACAGTTGCTGAAATAAATGTAAGAATAAAAGTAAAGACACGAAGATGATAATCAAGATAGATGAGACATAAATAAATCCTTTATTTCATTCCAATTCACCAAAGAGTCATTTTATTTACAAAATCTCATAAAGAAATCTTGGACCAAAGTCAAACTTAGACATCCTCGATGGAACATACAAAAGGACCTCTAACAGAAAACCAAAACTGAACTCTAAAAGATGGATCAGATTGCCACAGATTGCTGCCCACTTGACTCTGCACAATAGCATTTATTAGTCATGAAAACTAATTCACAAACAAACAAGTCTACATTGACTATCAAAGATAGATCAACACCCTTGAAAAACAAGTGTCTGAATGATTTGATTCAACCCTGACTATTGCTGTCTACAATAAGACCCTACTATCATAAAAGAGAATTAGGCTTGTGATGAGTATATGAATGAATGAAAACTGAACTATCTCAACATAAAATCAAAGAGAAAACCTTAGCACGATTCTAGTTCTGTCCTCCTCTTGTTCTTCCCTTTCCTTTTTCTTTTAACAAATTAGAATTGGTTGAAGAAGTTGAACCAATTCATTAGTTAAGTTAATTAAAAGACTCAACTAACTTTAGTTAGGGCAAGAGTAATAATTAAAATAAGGGTCATAAATAAATAATAACTAGTAGGTGGGACCCCTTGTGACTCCCTTTAGTTCATAACAACAATAATAATCATAACATAACCATTAGTTAAACAAGACTCACTTCCTTGTGCCTCCCATCAACATATTCACTTTTGGAAATTTTAGCTTATGAAATTGTTTCAAAATAATACTCATATATCCAAAATAAAACATGTTGTCCAAAGATCCTTGAAGTCAAATATCATAAAACAATAGATAAAATGAAACTCAAAAGCCATATTTCCCAGTCTATGATGCAACTCTTCCTTGATTTCTGTTGTCACCTCTTGAATTTCCTGAATTTTCCTTTGGCTGTGTAGAGCCTTTAGTCCTAATCTCGCTGATCATGTGGGAACAATCGTCCCTCAAATGCATCTGGGAAGACACAGATTTGTCAGAGCCATTGGAGGGTGAGGAAGGAAAACAATGGATTTTACTTTATCAAGGACATGGTGGGCCTCCATTTTCAATCTCTTGCTAGCATGGGAGGATTGCATTGATGAGTGGTCAGGGGAAGTTTGGGCAATGGGTTTAACAGACGGAGGAGCAGGCAAGGACAAGTTGGGCCAACCACGATGTTGGGATACTACTGGGTGGACAATCTCCTGCCATCCATCATTTTCAAGGACCTCGGTTTGTAATTAGACATGAGGAGGTACATGGATACCGGGGGCTTGTGGGTCTTGGAAAGGAGGCCTTTCAGGTCTAGGTTAGACTATTACCTGCCCAATCCAATTGAAGAATCTGACATGAAACAATTGGCCAAGCTCTTGTGAATCAACGTCAAAATGTATGGAGAACTTGGGCCTTCTTGGGCCTCAGTTCCAATTACCTCTACCTCTGTTTCCTCAGCCATGGCTACCTCGACTAAAAAAACTCATCCTGCATGCATGATCAATTAGCAAATAGTCCTGTAAATAACCATACATGACAACTCTTAAAAATATGAAATAGATTTGGCTCAACAATGTATCAAACTCATGCAATCCAATCCATACAAATTGTTTTACTATTAATAAATGAGCAGGGGGGGTGAAAAAGGGTTCTGGGATATGTGAGGAGTTTGTATTGAGAGAAAATATGATATAATGAGGGGGGAAAAGACATGGTCATTTCTCAATGACAACAACAATCAACTGAAAAGAAAACCAATAAAACATCACTGTAATCCACACAAGACACTGTCACTTTCAACTGCCCTAGCACCGAAATTCTCTTGACTGTAATCAATCTCAGAACAGGGAGTGAAAAAATGAAATGGGAAGGTGATGGGATTTTTAATTAGCAGAAAATGAAATCATGGAAGGGAAGAAAGACGATTACTGTTCATGAAATTAACTAAGTGATCCACAAAACATTATGTGAAAAGAGACGTATCAACCATCAATCATTTTGACCAAATAACAATTTCTATGCATTTAACTAGTTCTCTGTTCATAATCAAATATCCAACACAGTGTCACCACAAGACAATATGTATTCCACACAATTTGTAAGGGGTTCTTTTCCTTTCATTTAAATTCTTTTCATTTTATAACAATTTTTGAAAAGTACCCATTTCCGATCTGTAAACCATCAAAATCAACCACTGCCCATACATTACTTCAATCAACAAATATACTCCAATTCATATTTCCAAAAATAACAATGAAGTCATAGCATCACTTCCATCGGGTCTGTCATTTTGAATGCAATTACATTCGTTAAATAAATATAGGAAATCACCCAATAATCAAGATCAAATTGCCAAAACCCGAATTGACAATTAAACAGACAACAACCACCATTCCAAGACAAGATATGCGCTAAATAATTCATTCATGCAAGTGTAAATCCATTTCCATGAAATCCCAATCTAATGTGACTATAAAAATCTAGGCCACCTATCCAACCGACAAGGTATCAACAACAAGCCTATCTCAACAAATGATCGGGCTGCAACAAAACATGCTTAAAACCCTGTGGGTATCCCTGAGTGTGAAAACCCAAACCATCTATGTTATAAATAGTGCGCATCCAACAAAACACCATGATGAAACATTTCCACTTAACACAACAAACACACAGTCGCGGTAATAACTCAACCCATCGTGCTAAGCCATTGATTTAATACAATGTTGTTTCGATTTAGTCACACCATAATCGACTATGCTGTTAAAATCCCATTAAAACTTCGGGCTTAATACCACAATCGAAAAAATATAAGGATGCAGTGATATATTCTTTACAGTCATCTGGTTCAATAGTCATTGACCTAAATAAAACCAGTTCCATGCCCAATATTTCTTTTGCAAAACACCATACACCTGGCCGTGACAATGAAACAATCGGTATTTGTACCATCGATAATCATCAAATGTCATTAGGTAGAAATACGGTGTTGTGTATCAACTTCATCAATTCTGCTTGTAGTAAAAATCGAGAAATCAACCTAACAAGTTGTGGCAACTACACATACCCTTGCATCCAATCAAATCGGGGCAAATACCTTCTCCATTAAGAATACCGAGTTATTAACATAAGGGGAGTAACTGCGTGCTTTGAATGTGAAATTGGAAATGTAGGGTTTACCAACTTTATTTATAATAGAGTCAATGACTATATACCAACCAACATGAATGTCACATGAGAAGCTGGTCAAGTGTATTGCTCAAAATTAGACAATTATACCATAATCAACATAACCAAATTCATTAAAAACCAACATACTAGGCTAGTATTCTCTATCAATATTTAGAATGGAGGGGTAAGGCTTGTTCCATAGACAACACAAGGAGAGAAGAACCACTCTTTGTAATGGTGAAAACTTTGAGGCCATGGTGCATATAGGAAGAACCCGCGACTCATTCATGGATGGGTACAAATCCATGAAAGGGGCCATAACTGAAAAGGAAGCGGGGCTCTAGTTTGTCCTGGCAAAGGTTGTTTAACGCACACATGGTATAACCCTCATTCTCTTCAATCAAACAACCGGAGGTGAGCAGGGGTGGTAAAACGGGAGAACCCATTACGTGACCCTTAGTGGGTAGAAATCAACCAATGTTGAGGTAGAGCGAAACTATAGTAGCGTAGAAAACCTCCGACCGTTAAACCCATGAAAGCCAAAGAATGGTGAAGATAGCTATCCACCCAAGACTAAACAAAACCCTCCAACTAAAAGAAACAAGGATGACAGAGAACTATCGCAGGAAGACCAGTAACCTCTACGAACTCAAAAATTATTATAGGAAGAACCATCCTCTCTTCATTCAAGAACTAGAATTTCCTGATTTGCAACACTTGGGAAAACACAAACCAATACACCTGAGCCAATAAATGTTTCGCCAACTTGAGGCGAGTCGTAGTGGACAAAAGACATACCTATAATCAATTCCTTACAAAGCGAGTAGTAGAGTGGTTCCTCCTTATAAAATTCCAAAGCACTTAACCACAATAGCAAGATCGAATAATAACCCGACTAGGGTGGTGGATAATAGGAGGTGACATCGCGATGTTAAATGCGCGTTGCCTCCACCCACAATGTGTTAATTCATCAATACATTCCAACTTACAATTTCTTCATTAACCATTAATCAAACCATGTATCGAAACCATCACACACTAATTTCCAATAGCGCAACCATATCACGTTTCTATCTTATGCCATAACATAATTCAAGTCTCATATAATTCAACCATTCGCATAACCAATAGCACTATTACCTTGCCAAATCTTCATCAACTTTTCATACCATATGTGTATTAACCATATAACTCAATCAAAATTTCATATCCATTTACTTGCTAGCTAGGGTTTAACAATAATCACGAAGTCTTCTCATGCATGTAGTATAGTTTAGGATAGCTTTAAATTCTTCCCCTTGCAGGTGTTCTCATTTCCTTCCAATTGTTTACATGTAGTATTGTAGAATTAGGTCCCTTTTCTTTGCATTTGTTATAGTATTTTGCCTCTCTCAAAACTGTCCTTCATGCAATTTCACTAACATTTATTTATTAAGATTTTAATGGGAATATATAGAAATGACATTAATGAATAACATAGGTTGGAGTAACATAAGGAATCAACACTTCGTAAGCTCAAATCATAACCAACAGCAGATTTCATCAACCATGTAGGCTGTGTCGCACATCATCCTGACATAAAAAAAAATGACAGAATCTGATCTCCAATAGTTCAAGGGGTCCACCTACTAGTATTATCTAGTTTTTTTTTTTATAATAATAATGTTTATGTGCTGGGAAAAACTTTAATGGACAATTGCAACCATCAACACCCAGGAATCCAGTACACCACTCTTTCATGCCTTTTCTCCAACTTCTTTTGTAGTGTCTAACACTTCATTGCCTCTTCATAACTTTCTTGTTCACTAGAGTCAATCAACAATAATAAATAATACAATGAAGAATTAATGGATTCAGGGGGCCTAATTAACCTGGTAGATATTCCAATAGCACTTGTAGGAGTTTGAGGTGTCTATTGCTCCCATCATTGTACATTTTGATTTTTAGGTACCATTTGGAATTTTGTTTTCTTTAATTTCATTAAGTACAGTGTATTCTATGCTTTCCTTTTTCCTGTTTCTTTCCCTCGAATTGATCTTTGTACATGACCTTTTCATTGAATACCACATCTCTACTCCTAATTGTTTTATTATTTCCATAATCCATAAGCAATAACCAAAATCATTTAACGTGTATCAGTAAAGGTACACTTCTTTGTTTTCCTCAATCCTTATTTTCTTTATCAATGGAAAAATGCATCACAACCGAAAGTCTTGATAAGTGGATTTACCTTTTACTGCCAATGCCTCCAAAGGAATGCCACCATCCAAAGAGACTTTAAGTGCCACGTGGTAAAATAGTAGTATCTATAGCATCTTCCCATAATTGTAAGGAAAACCAACATGCAATCTCATACTATTTGCATGTTCCATGATTATCCTATTCATCACTGCTTGCGCCATTTTTCTTGTGGTGTTCTTGGGTATCTTCTCTCATATGAATCCACATTGGGAATAATAATCATCAAACTCCTTGTTCTGATATTCCTCCATTTTTTTTGATATGAGACACTTCAACCTTTTTTCTTTGTTTCATTCTCAACCAGCTTTCCATTTCTTAAGAGAGTTAAAAACATTAGATTTTTGTCGAGATACAATGACTAAAGTTTTTCTAGTTGCATCATCAATAAAGTAACTTATAATAGAGATCCATAAAGAGATTCTACGAGTTGGTGCTCATACGTATGTCTACACAAGCTCTAACTTTCCTCTTATTTTCCTTTCCAACCCTAGGAAATCCAACTTTCTTTTGTTTTCCATAAACACAATGTTCACGTAAATCCAAATCAACTTGTTTAAGATTTGACACCAAATTCTTTTTGTGAAGTATATGAATCTCCTTCTCACTCATGTCCAAGCCTACGATGCCACAATTCTATATCCACCTTGTAGAATCTAAAGAGATTGAAGATTCAACATTACCAATAGATAAATACAATGTACCTATCTTCTCTCCTTTCTCCATTACTAGTGATCCTTTAGTGACCTTCCACCTTATCTGTAAATGTAGATGCTCCGTCCTTCACTTTCCAATTTTCCTATTTAAATTACATTTATTATCATATATGGTATATATTTCACCTCTTTCAATAACCATTGGTTTCCATTGTTTTCTTTATTTTGTACCTTACCCATTTCAACAATTTGGTATGGTTCATCATTACCCAAATAAACTTGTCCAAAATCACCTTGAACATAATCTTTGGAAATATTTCCTGTAGGGTGTGGCATGAAGTGAAGCCCATGAATCTACTAGCCATGATTCAGTAAAATTATCTAAAGAAAGAATCAAATCATCTTGTAGCACATCACCTATTACATTTGTTTCTTGATTTTCTCTTGTGTTCCATCTCTTTGTTTCTGTTTGGAATGTCTGATCTTCTTCATATGTCATTTCTTTCCATAGGACCAACCTATCTTTCCTAGTCTGTATTCATATCTACCCTTTCTATAATTCTCATGGTTCCCTGATATCTTTCCTCTATCCTTTTGTCTTCCCCATTCTCCATGGTCAGCATTACACGATGTCTCACCTATGCTTTTAATTAGCATTTCCTCGCTTAGAATAACACCAACAACATCATCAAATTTTAGAGTGCTTGAACCAGAGAGACAAAGTTACTTACACCCATGGCCATGTCGTTCCATATTTATGGCAATGAGCACAATATTATAAGATTCGTAACCTCATCATCAAAATATACTTGTATAGAACTTGGCTAGTTAGTAGCGAGTATTAAATTCATTTTAAATGATTAGAAACAGAACCACCTTACGACATCTTCATATTAAATAATGAAGCCCTGTTAGAAATACCTTATTGGAGGGATGAGGGTTTTCATATAGTTTATGTGCTTCATCAAATCCTCCATTGTTGTTTCTTTTGAAATATTGAAGCCATAGCAGCTTCCAGACACAATTGTATCGTTTCCAGTTCCTTTCTATCAACAATCTCCCATTCTCCATCCTTCATGCCTCCGGATCTTTTTCTTTTCCACCTAATGGTAGGAAGATATCAACCGATATAGATAGTATTTCATTTTCATCTTCCATAACTAGTAGTTTGACCATTAAATTTCTCTACCTTAAACTTTCCATCGCCGCCATTGCTCCCTCTTGAACCAAGAACCCTCTTTTTCTATGAGTTACCTTTCAAACAAATCTTGGATTCTTATAAATCGGGGATGCTTAAAAAATAAAATAAAACAAATGAAAAAATAAAATACAAAAGATACATAATATAATGGGAACCACTGAGATATCGTAGGTTCACCCGGTCTTAGGCCTCGTCCACCAAAGAAATTCAGGATAATTTCCTTTATTATTATCAAAAATAAAGGGATACAACCTAACATACATGTTGTAACTTCCTCTTATTTACCTCACAATCTCCTCTCATGATACAATATTCACACACATACACAGCTGCAATACAGATTCCCTCATAAAACAAGGTTTCCTTCCGAGGAAAAAAGCCTAACACAACTTCTACCATTATATCTATGACCTTATAATGAGCAGTTTAGATTGACTACAAAATTACAATATTTTACAAAGTGATTTTTCACAAAAATTCTCTTTGGGGGCACTACCCCCAAATCCACCACCAGGTGGGGGGGCTCCAAAATTTCTCGCCGCCCACCCTAGAGAGACATGTGGGGTCATTCCCACACTATCAAGTAATGGGGTCCAAGCGTGGTAGAAACAAGACCTCTGAATCAGGAAAATAAACAGGTTCCACAACCAACAATTTCCCATTTGGATATTGATCACAACAACTTCATTATTGTTGTACTTTGTTGGACTATGAGTGCTGTGGAAAACTGCTCGGGGTTCGGGGTTCAGTATCAAATTTTATGTATCATCTTTTATTTGAAATCCACTACATCATATGTATCAATGATTTTCCATATTTATGTGCTAATGTGTTTATGTGATGTTTGTTGTTTCTTAATATGTTAAAATTTTTGAAAAAGATGAATATATTTTATATTTTTAATGTTTGTAGTGGTTTTCCTATTTTTTGTCTACCTTTTTTTTTTTAGGCACTACGGCTTGGTGTTTTTCTAGACCCTCCACCGATTGTTTGTCGATTGACTTTTTCAACAATGGTCAAAATGACACATAGTTCATTATAAAGCATTCATAACATGCTACAAGGGTTTCCTACAAAAAACATGTGAGAGAATTGGAAACATAAAAAAACTCACATAGAAATATGTTGTACCTCCAATCTTCAATTAAGATTCAAGCATATGATGTGTACAAATGTAGCACAAGGGGTGAGCTCCTCAATCCCCAAATTCTCAACAACCACAAAAATGGAGAGAAATATCATCTTTATAGAGGGGCTTTTTTCTCTATTACAATAAAAAATATTATCCTCCAACGATGCAGCGACAAATTAGAAACAAATACAGATAAAAATGTAGTTAGATTCCTCAATACATGGTTGACCATGTCAAGATATTTTAACACTAGTCTCTCTGAGAGAACTCACCCTAATCCAAAAAATAGGAAAGAAATTACATCAAAAGTCTCCAAGAGAGAGGAATACAACCAAATAGAGCCCGCGATAACAAGTCAAATGCTAAGGTCTATTACAATAAAATCTAGCACCCCACATGATGTAAAGTCCAAGCATCAAGGGGGATAGTTTGTGAAACTCAAACTAAGGCTACCCATTTTCACCTTAGTATCTCTTCATCTCTCTTCTATTTGGATCTTCTCCAACTCAAGGAGGGTATCACTAAATAAGATTGATAAGGCTATGCAGTGGGGTCTTAGGTGATATAGGAAGAGAGTGGCAGTAACAAATGTATGGTTGTAGGAGTGTGCAGAAGTGGGGTGGAAGTGAAATGGTATAAGGTGAATCGGAGAAAATGAAGTAAAAAGAAAGGATGAAAAGATATGGAAGGAAACCAATTCTTATCAATCATGCACTAATGGATTCATAAGGCATTGGATAAATGAGAGAACAAGTGTGTCACAAAAAATATTTAGTAGGTTATATGGTGAAAAATATTATTTACTATTTTCTATCAATTAATAGATGAAGAAAATAATTGATACATGCATATTTAAGGAGTGTAATTAGGTAGAACGAGCCCTATTTGATACATTTAAACCTTGAGTATTTGCTGGAAATGTGTTGTAGAATACTAGTCTTGGAGGGGTAAGATTGTCACTCATCAATCAAATTATAAAAGTGTTGTTTAATGGCTGAAATATGATTTCATATATACAACTTAGTTGATAGAAGAAAGAAGAACAAGTGAATAAATAAAAAAAACAATTAAAGAAAAGGAGAACCTCATCAAATTGATTTACTCCTAGATGAATAAATTAATTACTTAGCCTTTATAAAAGAATGACAATAAGAACAATCTACAACAACATGAACAAAAAATTAAAGAACATAAATAATCCATACATCAAAGTGGATCAATGCCTCAATCTTCCATTATCTTCAAGAGTGGTGGTACAAAGGGAACTCCATCAAGCTTCAATCCTTAAGCTTGATACTTCATCACTTCTCTAACTCATAAATATCTAATTTCCAATTCCAAATGAAATGGAGAGAAACTCCTCATTATCTGAACAAGTTAAGTCTCATACAATAAAATATATTATATTTCTAACTAACTCCATGACAAGTCAACAAATAGTAAAATATTGGAGTAGTTAGATAGAAGTCGAAAATGTCAAGGCATGTGGGGATGCTAGCCTCTTCAGAGGTCACCCTCATCCAAAAGGTAATGTATGCAACAATAACCTCAAGGATGCACCCTCCAAAAATGGGTATTATACCAAGTCAAATGCCAAATGGGTCCACATAGAAAATATCACAAAGTGTGCCCTCCAACGTGCATGAGAGATTAACAATGAAATATCCCTCCTAGGATAATATTCCATAGCCAACCTCCAAAAATGAAAGTGGTCCACAAGATGCATGCAACCAACCTACATGTCTTAATACCAAGCAAACCAAATCCATGGATGAATGTGTAGGCTTCCAAGTAGATGGAGTGCTCCTGAGAAATGGAGTGGTTAAACCCAAAATAGCAAGTGGGAAATATCCAACAAAAAATATCCAAGGAGAGATGAGAATTAAGTGGGCTTTTGACCATGCCAAAATCCATGGAAATAATAAAATAATCACCTCAGAATAGTAAGAAGTGTCTCCACAAGTTTGCCCTCCGAGGATATGCCCAAATATAATAAGTTGATTAAGTAAATGCATGCAATGTGCCATGTGTGTCCCTCCAAGTATTCCACACACCTCCCAATAAAATCCTCCATAACCACCTCATAATGATGTCCAACCAACCCAAGAGAGTGCACCCTAGAGGTGTGTCAACTTTGTCAAGAAGTAATAAAATGGAGTGCATACTGCTTGAAAACTTCATACGAGGGTCACACCACTAGAAAGCCTCAAACAATTCCAACTAACCCATTTAATTGTGAAAATGAATATAATGAAATAGGGAACCCAAGCTATGAACCTTAATTTGGATAAATTAGATTAATTTAACCATTGGACAATTAAATCAACCTCAACATGTGTGCACAAGGTTAACACTCAAATATAACCATAGTCCCATTCCAAATAATCACTAATTGATTAAATCACCATGAACATGCACATTCCAATGAAAGTTCACTCCTAATGAAGTCTATGTAAATAAAAGATGTTCTGCCTAGAAAAACCCCACTGTGATAACAATAAAACATAAATCCAAACCCAAGGTGCAACACCTCCAAGGGATTATTCCATCAAAATTCATCATCCAACCTTAGAAAAAAGGTTATATCACCATAAACTATTATGTAGTACCCCCCCCTCTAACTCAAACTTGGGAAATAACACATCAATTAGGGTACTAGTGTCAAACACATTCCCCCTAGGTGATGTATACCTAATGTTACATCATTAAGTTATATCACTTAGGAAAATCCCACAAAGGAAACTTGAATCATTCCACCATAGAAACATCACAAGAGAAGGGGACATAACAAATTACTAAACCATCCAATCATCACGTGTGTTCCCCATCACACAGTAACACATGAGCACCATGTAGAACACCCCATGTTGGGATGTTAGTTGTAATTTAAGTTCACGCTTGCACATGCACTGGACTTCTTAACACTGGGGAGGTTTAGACCCATGGTTCGTTTAGAGCATGTTCAACAAAATCCCAAAGCACCAACATATCAATCCTTGGTTAGGGCTAAGGAAAGTCTCACCCAAGGTGCAAAGAGGATCCTGAGACCATAAGGTCTTGTAGCCGATTGATGAAATATTAAAAAATTAAACATACTAACCTTTCTGCAGTGGAATGCATACTAACTTCCGGATCTAATATACATTAAGGACTAAGAATGAAAACAATACACATCTACATTCCACCCATTCATAATAGACACAAAATATATTGGAACTGTCATATATTCATTACTGGAAGTATTTCGTCAAAATAGAGCTATACATTGTATTGAACAATATCATATGAAAGCCATGGAATCTCATATCATGATTATATAAACAAGGGAAATACATAGAATGTTCCATGCGCCTTTCTTTAGGAATATCATATGAAAGCCATGGAATCTCATATCATGATTATATAAACAAGGGAAATACATAGAATGTTCCATGCGCCTTTCTTTAGGACTCAAACATATCAAAATGCAAGATTATATTCAAAGACATTACAATACTACAACAAGATCAGGGTGAGCTCGATGCTAGCATCTAATTTGAAACTGTCAGACTACCTGAATAACTTCTCATAAAATCCTTAAGACAATAACCAACTTTTTATCTGATCTTAACGCACCTTTTATATCCTTCGTTGTTGGGGAGCGCTATCTGTTTCTACTCTGCTCCACTCTCTTGTTTGATCTAACCACTTCACATGTTTCAGGTACATGCAAGCACTCCACATAAAAGTTTTGCATCAGGGGAAATATTAACTGCCTAACTGCAAGATACCAGATATATAAAATATGCAGAACATAAATGAAAGCTAGAAATGACAGAATAACAATAAAATATCCAACATAATCTTCACAATACACATAAATGATATACAAAATAGCAACAGAAAGAACACTTTGATTCAGATAGCAATGTTCACAGGCCTCTTCGAGGGGGTAACCTCCAGTCGAGCAGCGCTCTGTTACAATAATATCCAAGCTAGGGTTTTCATACCCTCGACCCTTATTTATACTAAATATGTCTATTAAGAGAAGCATCTAGAGGAAGATC
>SNQJ01S0222122.1:0-14980 GCA_010110895.2 Picea sitchensis
GTTCTATGGGTATGAGGAGCATGTTGTTTACAGTTGCTATGTTATAACCTTGTTACTAATTCTTATGTTGATTACTTAGCCACATATATGCAAGGGATAATTTAATATTGGCATGATCAAAACAAAGGGAAATTATGGAAAGGTTCTATATTTCAAAAAAAAGGGAAGAAACTATGTATTTGAGCTATAATAAAACACTATATGCAAATTTCGAATGGAAAAGTTAATGGATACTTGTGTTAGTCCTAGATGTTATGCGATTTGTTTGGTTAATGGACTATGCAAACTTTATTAAAATCGAATGGAGGAGCATATAACAATATTAATATAGATTATTGTGTGGAGTTATGGAAAGGGTTAATGTGCAAACTATCTTGGCGGCGCACTATGCAATGGATATCATCTCAGATTTCACGATGATTTGGCATTCATTATGCATTGGTTATATGGATTGATTATTGGTGAATGTTATGCTTTTTGGGTTGTCTCGTACTTCAAAATGAATGGGACCAAGTGATGGAAACGACGTGCATTTAGTGCACGTCACTCCATAATTTCCCTATTGCCTATCACCCTAGCATTGTTCTATCGCTTTGTTGGTTGTGAAGCTCCGCGTTTTCAAGTTTTTGGAAGGGGAATCTCCCTTTAAGCGGTTTTCCCACAGGTATGATTATTTTCTCTCCATCCATGATGTATTCTCTGTTGTATGAACCAAATGATGGCTCAATGATGCTTGGATTCTGTGTGTTCTTGAGAATTTTGATTGTATGTAAATGTGGTGTTATGGCTCTCTGTGATGACTTTAAAATGTTGGAAATTATAATCGGAGAAATGGGCATTGTTAAGTTGCACGTTGGTTGTTACTTGATCAGTGTGGTTTTTATGGTGAGTCTCTGCAAAGTAATAGTAACCATGGCGTGATGAGGCTCTGAGTTGATGGTTGAGGGTTTTATCCATCATTTTGTGTATCACTGTCTATCAACTTGTTTCCTTCCCAGTTGTTGTGGTAACCCTTACCCAGTTGCGGAGCAACTGTCAACGGTTGGTGTGCTCTTTTCTTCAAACCCTGAGTTGTGGTTGATGGTTTGTTCTTACTGTATTTTCACTGAAGTGTCCCAAGATCCAGTCTTGGTTGGCACCGAACATTAATACAAACTTGTGTGTCTATTGGATTGATACTACTTGTATCTTGGAGTTCTATCAAAAGGACGGGTGTGTCCTCACTGTTGTTGTTGTCAAGTTGTTTGACTCTTCAGGTGTTGGAAAGAAATGTTATATCTTTGTGTTTTTGAATAACCGCCAGTTTTAATTTAACCCTCATCCCTTCTCTGCAAATATTAGAGGTGCCTATGTGCACTGGGTTATTTTACTCTTGTTGTCTCTACTCTCCTTGGGTGTTAACTATTGGTTTTGTTGCCAAGACTTGGAGTAATAAGTAAGGACTATATGGCTCACTGTTGTGTCTTTTCAAAAATGTATTTAGTCATGTGGTTGTTATAAGTCTTGGAAGATCGTCAGCTCTCTGTGTTTTTTTTTTTTAAGATAAACTGACTCTTGTTGTCTCCCTGCATTTGATTTTGACAAAGCCCGATTTGGACTCTGGCTTGTCTCTACTCTCCTTGGGCACCTTCTTGAGTTGTCAAATATTGGTTATCATTTAAATGGTTATGAATGAATTAGAAGACACATGCTCTCTCATCGAGTCTTTGTCTGATCCTTCTATGATAATAAAAAAATGAACAAATAATAATGAAAACGATCGGTTGCATACAGTCAAGGGTTTTCTTCCTATTCGTTATGGTTTCGCTTATTGTGTTTTATCCAGTGTGGTCTTGATTGCATAAGAGGACACCTATGTGAATTTTATTGAGCCCTATCAGGGTTCTGGAAAGGTAAAAAATGATGTATGTGTGTCAATCAAGTTTTGTTCGCTCATATATGATTGGGTATATTGGAAACATCACGCAGACTATCAATTGTTTAAAAAATAAGTTATACCCACAGTGATAAAGCTCGGGGTTTATGTTGGGTTGACTGTTGATGTTTCATGAGATTGTCGATTGATTGATTAAAGTCATGTGTATGATTGGGAATACTTTTAACTCTACCTACGTTTTTTGTTAAAAAGATACCTGTATATTTTTTAAATTGGGCCTGATTGTTGATTGGTGAACAGTGATTGTTGATTACTTATCGTGGTGCACTATTGATTATCAGGGATAAATGTCAGTCATATTGTTGTGCATATTTTGATTATTTTTAGAAAAAAGAAGGGATCAACATTGTAATAAACAATATTGTGGAATGGAAAAGGTTTTTATAAGTTATAATTGCACAGACTATTATAAATTAAAGAATTTTTGGAAATTTAATTGTTTAAACAACAAGCAGTTTTGTATACAATTGAGGAACAGTGAATGATAGTTTTGGAAGTGGATGCTTTTTGGATTAATTTTGAACAGAGTTATGATTGTATGATTTATTTAATTTGTTTTATGAACAATATCCATCAAATTCCCTACCATTTTCTCACTTTTTCGCTCAATACAAATCCCCTCACAATCCCAGATTCATTTTGGACACCCTATTCTTAAAACTAAATTAAAACTCTATATTACACTGATTAAGAAATAACACAGAGATGGATCACAACTAATATGATTTGGTTATTTTTGCACAGTCGATTGTTTGATGAATTTTTGAGCAGTAACCATGTTCTTACTCCCTTTCATTTTCTCACTTTTTCGCTCAATACAGCCCCCTTAGATATCCCAGAACCCTTATTCACCCTCTACTCATTGACAATTATTAAATGAATTTTATGGATTGGATTGCATGGGTCTAATGTGATTGTTGAGCCAAACTTTGTTTCATATTAAGAGATGTCATGTATGGTTTGTTTAAGAAGCTAGTTGCTAATAAATGTTGCATACAGGATGAGATTCTTCAGCAGAGGAAGCCATGGTCGAAATAACAGGGGTAGAGGGAATTAGAACAGAGGGCCTAGAAGGCCAAGATTCTCAATACATTTTGATGAAGATCCTCAAGAGTTAAACCAACTCTTCCAAGCTGGATTTTTCAATTAGATTGGACAAGGGGTAGTCCAACCTAGACCAGAGAAGCCTCCCTTCCAACCCCAGCATGTCCCTGGTATCCTTTTGCCCCCTCATGTTTCATTGCAACCTGAAGTCCCTGAGAACGATGAATGGTAGAGGATTGTTCACCCAGCAGTCTCCCAACATCGTGGCTGGCCAAATATGTCTCTACTTGCTCCTCCTCCACCTGTTAACCCAAATGTCCAGATTTCCCCTACACACTCACCTATATAGTCCTCCCATGCAAGCAAAAGACTCAAAATCGAAGCCCACCACATGCATGACAAAGAAAAATTTAGTGTTGCCCCTTCCTCTCCCTCAACTGATTCAACCAAATATGTTTCATCCTGCATGCAATTGAGAGATTATTGTTCTCATTTCATCAGTGAGATCAAGCCTCAAGGCTCCACATAGCCTAAGGCTAATACAGGAAATTCAAAAGGAGATAGCAGCAACAAAGGGAAAATTGCCTCCCAAAGTGGCAAATACGGGTTTTGAGTATATTTTATTATTGTTTTATTAAGAACACTGGACTGTTGAAGTTTTTGGATAGCATACTATTTTTGGATATTCTAGATATTATATGTTTGGATATGATTTGAAATATCATTGATATTTAATTTTCAAAATTATAAAAATGATTATGGGAGACACAAGGAGGGATGTGTTTGATTGATTGACTAGTTATGCTTAGTTTTGTTAAGAAACTAAAGGGAGTTACAAGGGGTCCCACCTACTAGTTATTATTTATTAAAAGACCGTTATTATTATTATTGTATCAATTCTTCCCCTAAACTAAAAGTTAGTTGAGTTTTTGTTAACTTGACTAAATGAAGTGGTTGAAATAATTCAACTAATTTGGAATGTATAAAAGCAAAATGAAAAGGAAGAACAAGAGGAGAATAGAAGGAGAAAGCATACTAAGGTTTGCTCTTGAGTTTATTGAGATAGTTCAGTTTTCATTCATTCTTCAATTCATTAAAATCCTAATTCTCTTTTATGAAAGCAGGGTCCTATTATAAACAGCAAGATTCAAAGTTGAATCATTCAGACACTTATTTTCAGAGGTGTCGATCTATCTTTGATAGTCTGTGTAGACTTGTTTATTTATGAATTAAATTTCATGACTAATAAAGAATATTGTGCAAAGTCGAGTGGCCAACAATCTGTGGCAAGTTGATCCAGATTTTAAAGTTCAGTTTTTACTTCCTGTCAGAGTCCTTTTGTATGGTTTTCATCGGGGATATCTAAGTTTGACTTTGGTCCAAACTCCCTCGGGGATTTTTGTAAAGAGAACGACTCTTTCGATTTCTTAGAATGAAATAAGTGATTGTTTTTATGTCTCATCTATGTTGATATGTGACTTGGTATTTTTGCTTTTGTCTCCACATTTGCCTTTTGGATCAGTATTATTCATAAAATGGTATAAAAAATGTTATACTTTTTTGCAATAATATTTTATTAAAAAATCAACCTAACCCCTTGTAATTAATACTTGTGGATTGGGAAACAATTTTTGAGGCTATAAACATAGGGTAACATTCTCGGCCATCTTGCATTAGCCAAGCAAGATCCGAAAATGCTCGAGTAAGATAATTGTATATCTTCCCCTCAACAGGAACATAAGCAATGACATGATAATTAAGAAAAGTGTGCCACTGCCTTCACAAGAGATAGGGCTTGTTTCTCCAATTATAAATATCTCAATTCATAATCATGAAGGGTCTTGCTCATGAAGCTAATTGGAAATTCTTCACCTTTGGTATTCCTCTAAGTAAGAATAGATGCAACAATTGTTTCTGTAGTGAAAGAATAAATGATGAAGTCTCTTTGAAAATCTGGGCTAATGAGGACTCGAGTTGTAGTGATTGCCTTTTTTATATAATTAAAATCTTCTTGTGTATTCGCGGTCCATTCAAACCTTTGATCCTTTTTCAACAACAAATTGATCGGCTTCACAATACTTGCATAATCAATGAAAAATCTTTGTACAAAGTTGATCTTGCCAAAAAATGATTGAACTCCCTTCTTAAATGATGGGGGGTTGAGTTCATTTATAGCTTTAACTCTTTTTGGATTTATATATATTCCTTCCTTGCACACAATATGACCCAATAGTTTTCCTTGATTTACAACAAATAAACATTTCTTTGGATTTAAGGAAACACAATATAATCTACACCTATCAAAAACTTTCCTCATGTGATGAATGTGATTGCTCCTTGTTTTTTAGTGTATTGTTAATTCATCTTGATAATACACCATGAATTTTCCTATCAAATACTCAAAAGCATGATCCATAGCCCTCTTAAATGTAGCTCCTGCATTTTTTAAACCAAAGGGCATCTGAGCATATACATATGTCTCCCAAAGTGTTATGAAAGTTTTCTTTGCTCTGTCTTCTTCAACAACCAAGACTTGATTATACCCAGAGAAACCATCTAACATGGACATGCAGGTTGATCTCGTGACTTGTTGGAGAAGAAACTCCATGTTAGGTAAAGGATAATTATCCTTTACACTTTATTTGTTAAGATCCCTTAAATATACACACGTCCGGATCTCCCTAGTCTTTTTTCTTACTATCACAGGGTTTGAAAGCCAATCAAAATGTCTAATGGGGTATATTATTCCATAATTCTTTAATTTTTCCAATTCAAGCTTTACCAGCGGTTTTAATTTGGGGTTCATTATCCTTGTCTTCTGCTTGACAGGATTTGCCCCTTCTCTCAAGGGAATAATATGTTGAAATATTGTTTTATCATATGCCTTCAAATCATCATAACTCCATGTGAACACATCAAGATATTCTTTAAATAATGCGGCATATTGATCAACTTCTTCAATTGTGTAATCAACTCCCAAATTGACGTACTTTGGGGAACTATTAGTTCCAATACTAATTTTTCTTGTTTCTTGGACCTTTCGAAGTGAAGTTTCTTCCAGGATATTTTTAGCATGATCGTCTCTTGTAAAAAGTGACTCAGATTAAATACAATCCCTCGGGACAACAGTGATGTGATTGTCTTCATCGTCATCGTCATTCAACAAAAAAATTTACAATTCTTCATCATTCTCAACTAATTGCAAATATTCTTGGTTATCAGGTACAAAAGGTCAGAATATTCTTTTTACTTGAAAATATGTTTTGCTCTAAACATCCTCCGGGTTTGACAATGAGACCACCAAAGCTAATGAATCTGCCTTCTGATTTTTGTCCCTTGGGATGAAAGAAATGTTGGAAGAGATGAAGGCTTCCATCAATTCGTTAACTCTTTTGAAATATAACTTGAGAATTTCCTTTTTAATTTTATACCTCTAGGTTACTTGATTTATCACCAACTCGGAGTCATCAATCACAATTAGATGTTCTATATTAAGTTCTTGTGCAAGAATCATTCCCTGAATCAAAGATTCATATTCTGCCTCATTATTGGTACATGCAAATTCAAGTCTGAAAGCATGTGGATGCACAATATTTCTTGGGTTTACAAGGACAATTCAAACTCCACTCCCAGAACTTGAGAAAGTGCCATCAAATGACATCCTCCAATAACCTTCAAANTCTGCCTCATTATTGGTACATGCAAATTCAAGTCTGAAAGCATGTGGATGCACAATATTTCTTGGGTTTACAAGGACAATTCAAACTCCACTCCCAGAACTTGAGAAAGTGCCATCAAATGACATCCTCCAATAACCTTCAAACTGATGCTTTTGATTCTCCATATCTTGAATTTGCTCCATGTCTAGGATAGCATAGTTTATGATCCCAGCGTCTATATAATCTTCCATTAGTTCATTATCCTTATTTTTGAAAGATAAGGGTCTCTTGGGCTCACGAGGGGCCTTAATCATTGATCCTCCTTTATCTAGCATCATCATGCAACTTCCATCATTCATTATGTATCCTCCGATCATATATGACCAATCTCTTCCTAAAACAACTCCATATGTAGGAGGAAGTTCTAATACAACAATATTGAAAACTGTAATAATATGGGGAGTCGTCGTGATCCAAGCATCAAAATATTTGATTTCACCATAAGATGGCACTTGTCAAGAATTAATTGCATATATACTTTCATTAGTCTAATAATATTTGGTGCAGTTTTTTCCCAATGCCTCCATGACCGCCAATGGAATAATATTATTGGTCGTGCCAGTATCAACTAAGCAATTATGAAGTGCAACATCATGATTTTCAATTGAAATATAAAAAGGTGTGATTTTACCTCGCAACTTGATGGTCGATGTCTTCTGGCTTTGTTTCAGACTTATAACAACAGCCTCCATTTTTCCAGATGAATCATCCAACAATCTCAAAATATTTTCCCTTTGTTGAGGGATTTTTACCACTTCTGTGAAAGGGAGAGTTATCCTTAGCTTACTCAAGTCCTCTACAACATTGTATTTCATCTGGGTAGGGTTTGACATCAGGTGTTTCTTCTTGCTTTTAGCGCTATCTGTCATATTTTCATTTGTCTTTATCTCATTCACCTTTTCTTTATCTTTTTCATTTTCCTTTTCAAAATTATTTTTATTCTTGGATTTATTTACAAGCGCTTGTGTCTGGGAAACATTCTCTTGCGAGTCAGGGTCATTATTGCCTTCTTCAAATATATACATCAAATTCTCACGTATGTCCATTTGTATAGTTTTGTAACTTTCATCAGGTAAGTAACCGTTCCCTTGATCAACCATTTGCTCATCATATACATCATCCAGAACAACTGCATTTCAGGTTGGTTTCCTAGGAACCCTTTGTCTTTGTGGATTATCAGTGTTTTCAAACCTCACTTTGTTTTCTTGGGGAAGGTTCCTTCTTTTCTCTTAGACCGACATTCTCGAATCTGCTACATAATTATTTCCCCTTCTTAATCTGGTTATCGTGTTTTGCATTTTTCTGATGGTTCTATTCATTTGTGCAATTTCAATTCTTTGCTTAGCTTCTTGCGTAGAAACAAGATCTACCTTCACATCTGGTATGGTTCCCTTAAAAAATCCTCCTCCAATTGTTTGATTTTGGATGGGTCGTGGCTTCTGTTCTTCTTTCTTTCTTGAGCTAGAGGCTCCTTGATCATCAATATTTAGGCCTCCCAGTTGCCTATGTACTTTTCCCCGGATAATATCGGGGTCAGCACTCGTCGCAATCATAATTTCTTCCATCTCAGTGGCCTTAATCATTGCTTCCTCCAAGGTATCCATATGGGATGTTCTGATAGCATATTTTACATTTGGGGGCATCGCATTCTTATATCAATCAAGTATCATTGGGTCGTTAGGTCTTTTATCTTCTCGAATCTTACTCAAGGTTTTATTGAACCTGATATTAAAATCTCGTATTCTCTCATTCTTCCTCAAACCAATCTGGGTAAAATTGGTGAGAAGGGTATGATATGTAACTGGAGGAGAGAACATAGTCAGGAACATGGCTTCAAAGTCATTAAATGAGCCAATTGACCTACTGGATAATGTCGTATACCATTCATAGGCTCGTCCTTATAAGATCTGAAGAAATAACCTTACCATTACATCATCATATTCAACACGATGAAAATCACAAACATCGAGAAATAAGTTAATATGTCTTTTGGCATCAATTGTTTCATCTTCGGAAAATTCTCTCAAGGTACCCTTGGGGAGAATAGGGAGGTCATGTTGCTCACCTCAAAGATTTAAGGGGGAATCCCTTACTCTTCTTCGATTTCCAAATATTAGGTCTTCTTGATTTCTTACACCACCTCCTCCACCTCCTTGTCTTTCTTCATGAGGTTCTCTTTGTGGTTCTTCTCGTGGTTGTTCATTTCTGCCTGCCATGTCCAGAGATATTTCAGGAATATGTTTTCCACTTCTTAGAATACAGAGTTTCTTGCTTTTAATTCTGGTAATGGGTCCCTTGTATTCGTCCAACTTCAATCTCGACCTTGTTCTTGTGCTGCTCTAGCTAGTCTTTCGTTTCTTCGGTCTAGTCACTCGTCTCTCCTCTGTCTACAGAGGATTTATCTTTCTTCTTCTTGGACCAATGTCTACTAAGATCTTTCCAATTCTTCTCTGGTCTCGGTTGTCGTTATTACCAAATTATATAACTGATGTAAGATGCTTCGTTGATTATTTAATCCAACTTTCAGGTGGGGTTGATCATCCTACAACAAAGTCATGTATCTTTCAAAAGATGCTAAACCGGATTTCAAATTTCAATTCATTCCCCGGTATGGTTGCCAAAAAATGTTAACGCTTGAATCTGTTAGGACCGAAACAACAACCTCACGGGGATACAAATCCCCTTGCATTTTTATAGAGGTGGTACTCCTCTTTGTTTCAAGATTTTCTTGGAATTCTAGATTTTTAAAATAATATAGGACTTTGAGAAAGTTCGTCGTAATATTCAAAGAAATATAAAGATTGCAGAAAAATAAAAATAAAAATTGTTTTTAAAGAGATTTCTTGAGAGATGACCAGGAACCTCACACATCACCTATTTGAAAAAGATAAATAAAATTTCCTCACATCCATCATAGTTAAACTAAATATTTATGATCACATAAAATTAAAGAAGATGGTGGGCAATGACAGATTAGAAAGAACTGAAAAAGAAGACAGGAAGAAGTTATCAGATTTCGTTTAAACCTTTCTAGTCAAAGAGTCGGAGTAACTGGATGAAAAACGAATAAATAAAGCAAGATGTGATCAGCATGAACTTACTGTGATGGTCTCTCTCTTTTGTTCACTTGCTTGTTGTTGTCCTTTTATTGTCCTTATTGTCGTTTATACGAATCTTCTCTACTATTGCTTCTTGGCCTTCTTTAATTAATTTGCCAATTGCTTTTTTAAACTAATCTTCAATGTAGTTTTTCATTGGTGCAATGTTTCTTTCATGCCTAATTTTAATCTTGAACAATTCACCTTCCAAGTCTCTTAAGTCGTGAGAAATGTCATGTATTCCCTTTCCATCTCTATAATGAATAATTTTTCAGATACATGATACAGGAGAAAAGAAGGATTTTCTTTGGAGAAAAATATCCTTATGACATTGTGATTCTCCATATGTTCTATCATTCCTTTTTTCTCTAAGAATCTGTTAGCCTGGTCAGATATCCTTGAAGTATTTTCACCCAACAACATCCTTTTGAAGACCGAGACAAAATCATTATAAACTTCATAAAAATGCAGAGGGGTCTTATGTCCCCATAGTGCATGATACCAGAAGGTAATTGGATCTATTTCACGGTTCACCCTTTTACTTATGGTCAAGTTTGGGAATTGAAAACAATACACTAAACAAATATTAGATAGGAAGCCATAAAGAATTTTGTCCTTTTATAGTGTGGCAACTAGAACGAGATTTTGATAGAAATCAATTTTCCCTAGTCAAAGATGGCATGTTCTTTCACTGTAAAAATAAAATATATAAAATCATGTGAGAGATAGTAGCAATTCTTTCCTGACTTGTCAACCTGGTAAACAACCATGTAATATCTCGACAGGGGTTTTTGAAAGACTCAACTTGGATCCTGGTTATGTATTTTGGAATAGACGCAAGATTCTCCAAATATTATGACAGGGGTTCAAGCCCATTGTTATGTTTCTTTAAAAAATATATGTAGTCTTATCCTTTGAAGGTAAGTGTCAGCTCTGGGATCTTCAACATCTTGTGAAAAAACTTGCGGTGAAAGGGAAATCAGAGATTGATCTTGCAGTTGTATAATTATCTGGCTTTGCACGTACTTCTCGACACACCATCCAACAAGTTGTTTACATTCAAAAACCTCAGGAACATATCCCACACGAACGATTCCAGATGCCCAAATTACGTATTTCTGTGCAAGATGAGAGGAATAATATGAATATGCTCTGGACCACTGAAAGTTATGATCTTCATGAACAAAGATATTTAAAGTATCACCACAAAATTGTTGTCTAGTTGTTGCTTCAATAGGTTGACGAGAGTATTTCTTTAGCTGGATAATAACTTGAAATAAATATTTTTTGAGAGATGACAGTAATATAATCCCTTGGAAAATGGAGAATTAATGAAATTTAATGAGTAATTACTCGAACCTTTCGCCATTAATGATGATCTTTTCGGGGCCTACATAATCAGTTGTTAGAATTAAACAACGCTTAATGCATATTGGGAAAAGCAAGAGAATGGTGGGGATGGATGAGGGAAAATTTGAATATGGAGCTTTTCATGAACCCACCAACCCGGGAACCCTCCAACCCACGGATATGGATGATCAAAAATAAGTTAAGTGTAGAAAGGCAGTCAGTCGGAATTGCATGCAGGAGAAATAAAATACTTAGGGGCTCAGCACCCGCAACAAATCTAATGGTCACAATGTAGATCAAAAAACTTTAAGTGCAAAGTGGAGATCACAGAACTTGGAGAATGAGGGATTAAACCTGCGAACTCGCGATCCCAGAAAGTTGAAAAATGGCTAAGTATAGTGTACCAACGGACTCATAACATGGGAAAGTGGATGGAGATGAAAATCCGCCAACCCGCGAACCCACTAATTACTGAAATGTGACTAAGTATGGTAACTAGAAAGGGATAGAAGAAGGGAAAAAAGAAAGAGGGAAACAAGGGTAGTTGTAGAAGAGGGAAAAGAAATGGAAAAAAGAAGTTGGGAAAATAGAACGGGGAAGGAAAAATCTGGAAACGGAAAATGATCTCAACATCCTTCTATAATAACTGAGGTATATTATTCTCTTCATTAATATAAGTGATAAGTTGGTGCTTGAGATTAATTTTGTGGTGTAATTTCCCTTTCAATTTTGTAGTTTTTTAGGCAGCGTGGCACTGGATAGGAGATCCCACCAACTCATCCCACGTTTCCCTTTCTCTTATCGTTGTAACATAGATTATCAACAATGATTTAGATTGTGATCTATCCCCTCTCATTTCATAGAGCAACATGTCTCATTCCTTAGTTCGGTAATTGTTTCCATTGCTTATGTTTGAGTGCTTGTTTGCAGAAGACCATGGTTCATGAGGAAAATTCCTCCCTTGAATCCCTTGAATGCTTGACTTTCAGAGTGGGTGAAATATTGAGATTGGAACCATTGGAGAAGCCTTGATACAAATGGTTTGTATTTCATATATTTCCTTTCTTTCTTGCATTTACATTGGTTGTTTGGTAGAAGCAAGATCACTTACTGAAGGGTAGGGATACGCATTGCAATTCTGTGTGGTTACATGAACGCTTTGCTAATTCATCATGAAAGATTGCAGCCCATAGTGAAGGGGCTTTTTGTTGATACCCCATTTAGCACCATAACTCCTAGATTTAAGATTTTTGACATCTTTTCTTTGTTAAAATAGATTAGAGTAGGCTCTAGTCCTGCATATACTTTACCTACATCTCACAAGCTTACGAACCCCTGGGTTGATGATTTGATGTCCATAATTTGTACATATAAATTTCCCTACACTTATTATGAAGACTTTTTCAATCTTAGACCATAAGTGTTTGAAGGTAGAAAAGAAAGAGAAGAATTTTTCAAAAAGAAATACCCTCACCATTTTAAATTTGTATCATGACATTGTTATTTTAGACATTTGATACTTTATTTGGGATAGACAACAGACATGTGATATTTATTTTTGGAAACTATAACCACAATATCAATTTGATATTTTGGGAGGCACAAGTGTTTGTTGATTTGAAATATTTCGGATGGGTGACTTATCTATATATATATAATCAAATCATTTTGGAGTTACAAGGAAATCTTTATAAAATTAAGGAACGAAGACATACTAGGACCCCACCTATTATTGTTAAAACATATTTTGTCCTTATAAAGTTGTCCTCTCTTAAAATAAAACTTAATTAACTATTTAAACAAAAGGTCGTTGAACTACCTAACTACTTCACGAAAATATAAAAGAAGGAGAGCAAGACAAAGAAAGGCATGAGAAAATAGAGAAGTGAAACTTCTGATAAGGTATGCTTTCCCCTCAAGTGAGATTATCATATGTTTGTTCCATTCTGAGTTTTCATTAGAGTTGAATTATCTTGTTGACAACAGGGTTATTCTGAAGGTGGCAAATAAAAGACCAGGAAGCATTTACTGGCGATATGCTCCAAGGTTATTTTTTTCTTGAATGTCTATTTGGTTTTAGTTACAAGTTCTGAAGTCATTCAGTGCTAATTAATGCTAGTTTTGCAAAATTCAAAACAATGATGCACTTGTAACTTGCATTGATCCAACCTTGTTTATGTCCTGGTCTTTATTTTTGACATTAGATCTCCATGTGTGAGTCAAATTACATCTTAGACTTCCAAGAATTACATTGGTCCAAGTCCTCGCAAGTCCAAGTCCTTGCAGGGGCTTGAAGAGATTTTCTTAGTTGTAACTTAGGATTGATATTAATAAAAATATTGTTGATTTCTTCTCACTTGTGAAATTGTACAAATACTGATTTTCAGATTTGCCCCTTGTTTTTTTTTTTTATATTTTGTTTATCCACTTATTTTTATAATTCATTTACTTTACAAGTATATTCTTTTAGTTTACTTCAAATTGTATGTTCTTGAATAAAATACGTAAAAATTACATATATAAAATAGAATCATATCCAAGAACCATATTTCTTGAGGTCTAATAGAGTTTTCAACAAGCTATAAACTAGGGTTATAATCCCTCCTATCTCACCTAGTCCGAGGAGATTCGAAAAAGTATGAGTAAATATATTTTCCATTCCTTTCATTAACACATGCAAGTGGTTGTCACTATAAGGAAGGCGTATATTTTCTCCATGCTCAACATGCAACGTAGTCACCATGTAAAGAGTGGAAGCCTTGAATAACGAATGCCTTCACATGCTATATTTTCTAGTTCAAAGGGGTGTTTTGGTCGTGAATCATTCCTTCCATCCAGGGACTAGAAACACCCTTAGTAATTCGCCTAATGTAGGCCACGTGGAGCGCCTAACAGAGCTCATGGCTCGACTTGCAATGCTTCTTTTGTTGCAATTGCATGCAAGGACAAACAATGCATTATGTAAGCACATTCTACATGGTTTGTGTGTAGTATTTGTGTTCTACTTCGTTAGTTGAATTGTTTCGAAACTCGTATATTCTAATATGTTGAGTAGGAAATGTATAATATAATGATAGTTTCTTAATAAACAATGTAATTTAAGAAAAATATTCTTCATCATCTGTAAGATCATTCAATTCTAGCGCATAGAAAACACATTGTAATTACAAGTGGAAACACGATATTAGTTATACATAGCTTTATAAGATATGTCTATATACATGATAGACTTATCTGAAGTAAAAAATTTAAAATATTGGATCTGGTTTACTCTCATTACTATGAAATTGAGTATCATTATCATAAATTTGCAAAGAAACATTTCAAGAAATAAGATGATTGTCAAATGCAAGTTAGAAAAGCAAAATGAGCATATTCATCTAATATAAATATCATTATCATAATTTTGCAAAGAAACATTTCAAGAAATAAGATGATTGTCAAATGCAAGTTAGAAAAGAAAAATGATCATATTCATCTAATCGCCTTTACAAAATGACAAAATCAAGTGCATCAACTGATCTTACTCTTATTACCACGCATGCATACATAGATAAATATATTTTATGACATCAAAACAAAACAATACTATAAAGTGAGTTTTACTACAACGTACAAACAACGAATCTTAGAGCATATAAACAACATATCTTAGAGTTTAGCTTCTATGGTTGTGAGGAATGATTGTTATCCTCCCCACCCGGGTTCAATTCCCATAAAATGACATGTTAAGCCCATAATGAGTATGTTGTAATGGCTTCAAGCCTATATGTATTGGAAAGTTTCCTTTGATTCAATTAAATAGCAAGGCAATTACTTTTCAGGGGGGGGGG
>SNQJ01S0222123.1:0-13120 GCA_010110895.2 Picea sitchensis
TAAGTTTTTACATTTAAAAAATTAGGGTTTGTACATGTGTGGTAATTGTTCAATGGAGTGGACAAAAATGAATTATGCATAGAACTCCATGACCTGACAGGAACGGAAGTGGGAACAAATAATATGGCATACCATTCATAAGGCCATTAATAAGACTAAATAACATACAATTTCATTTTGATCGGCATGTTATTACACAGAGAGGATGGAATTGTTGCTTGTTGTGACTTATATTGCACAGAGGGAGGACGGAATTGTTGCTTGTTGCGACTTCTATTGCACATCACGAGAGGAGAATATTGGTGAGAAATTATTTCTTTCAAAGACCACAAAGCTTCCATTCAAACATTTAGGTACGAACTGATTAATTATTTATATGTTTTCTTCACAATATTTATTTATTTCAATGCATTCAAATTTAATAGGGAATTTAAGCGTTAATGGTAGAATGTTGGTGAATGATGGTAGAAGCATATTGTGTAATGCGGAATGATATATTGTATTGTGTATTGAGTCAAACTTCATTGGAAGATTTAGTTTAACCTAGAACATATTATAAAACATTGTATACATGCAACATGTAACTCTGAACATATAAAACAATCAAATCGATTTGCATAATGAGTGAACATGTTTCCCGATGTATTCTTTAGCATGATAAATATTGAGATGACCGAGATTATCAAGAGCCTTACGATAGCCTTTATTAGATGTTCGAGACCAGGGAATATATGGTCCTAGTCAAGTTCAAGCATAATGTCGGAGAAAAGATTTATTGTTCTGTTATATGTGTTAGTTCTCTGGATTTTTCCCAACTGCTGAGGGCTACATATTATAAAACATTGTATTAAGAAATCTCGTTGAAATCTGCAATTGAAACAAGGATTGCCAACTACCACTGTATTAAGTTGATTTATTTCATTGATAGATTTATCTCATTATTAATATTATCTTATTTACAATTTTAAATTATATGTCAATGCTTTTACTATTATCTATATTTTGTATCTCAATGTTTTTTATTATTATAGATAAATACATTTCACATGTCTTGTTACACAAGGATGATTTTAGGGGCTAAATTTTGCTCATGGGCTAATTTTCCATGGTTTTTTCCAAAAATGAGATTCTATTTTAAAAATGATTTGCCCAAATTCTATAGGATAAAATTATTTTACCTTGAAAATCGTCAAAATTTTATAAAAACTATATAAAATCCTTAGAAATTTGAATATTTTTACAAAAATATCGCCAAACATTTATTGTTGGCATATGAAGGATTAGTAAGATTCGCCAAGGTTTCTACATTTTAAAATAAATTTCCATCCTTAAAATCATCCCTGGGACTCTTGTAGAATGCATTACTTATAATCATTTTGATATATCTCATTTTCCAACATATTGAATTATTTTTCTCATTGAAATATTTATATTATTGATATATCTCATTCAAAAATTTATCTCATTCAACAATTTATCTTATTGATATATCTCATTTTGATGTATTTCATTTTCAAACATTGCTATCGATTTATATGTAGTCTTATGTTATTGGAATCATTTGGAATTTAAGGTTGTCCTCAACTCTTAGGGTCCTCAAATATTCAACGGTCTTCTCCTTTTGTATTTTAAAGCATACATATGGATCATTTTGTATCTTCTTTTATTTTCAATAATAATAATTCTTTTGGGATTTCATTACCAAAGAAACACTTTCTAGGTTGGGGGTGCGTGGGACAACGGTGGGCCCTTTACACTGTGAATTGTATCCCTAACTTCATCATCAAAAAAATTGTATCATTGATTCTCAATTGTAAATGAAAAACATTTGATGCACTCGAAGATTGGCATTACTAGAACTATAAACTAGAAGATTGCATTTCATTTAAATTACACTCATAAGAGGAAAGGAAAGGGTCAAATATTGGAAGGGTATTACCTTGATTGACATTATTAAATCAATTAAAAACCATGTTATGTTACACTTGATTGTCATCGTTACTGATGATTGTAAACAGAGGAGAACTATATTTTATGATTATAAACAGAGAGAACAAGTAAATATAATGTACACTTATTGGTTCTCTATTTTATACTTCCTAAGGATAATTATGCATGTATGTATAGGTTTTCTACCTGTCTATGCATAATGGTTTTCCAAAAGCATACAAAATTTGATGTTCAAATCATTTTTTGTTTCCTTTTCATCTTCATCTCAATGCTTCTATGGTCCAATTTTTTTTATAGAAATGTTTTTTATTCATCGTTGTCATAATTTATGATTATGTTTATGTTTCTATGTTTTAGTCTTTGTTATTAAATTCTCCAATTAATTCTGCATTTTTTTCAGTGTTGAAATGACTATGGATCCCAGCATCTGGAGTTCTTTTCCATTTGATATTTTGCAAATGGTCTTTATATGGCTTCCTTTATCAGTTTTGATTAAATTTAGAACCGTTTGTAAATGGTGGAAGGACGTTTTACAAAACCAAAATTTCTTGTCAGAATGCAATAAAATTTCCATGAACGAATTTGGTTTTCTCAACCCTTTCTTTCATGATAGGAAAAATTATTTCCTTGGAGATTACCTTAATCAGAATGGTTGCATTTTTCGTTTTCTTGTACCTTTTATTGATTCTAGTTACAGAGTTGAGTGTACGGTTGGATCGATGATTTTGATATCTTTGCCAACATAATTCTCTCATTGCAACAATTATTTTGTGATGAATCCATTTACCAAGGAATTTAAAAATATTTGTTGTGTATCGGTTGGAGACTCAGGTTTCTTTTCGCTACTGGAAAAATTCAGTGCCAATAAATATGATTGGATTTTCTTGAAACATGTTTATAAAAGAATGCAGTCGAAGTTTTACATTTGCAGCAGCTTTGATAGGGTGTGGCAAAGGAAAAAACTTCCTTATGGTGGCACTACACCCCCTAAGGATGTAGTGTTCTATAAGAGTAAATTTTTTTGGTTGTATTTATATAATGATTATGAAGATTACCCTTGCTATAAATACACAATCTATTGGTTTGATGTTGGAAAAAATGAATGGGGGTTTTAATTTGTTCCCATCATAGACATATGATGTATGTCATTAGCATTATATAATAACCAACTAATATGTATCATCAATGATGGTTCAACCTATGTTTGGTCTATTGAGGAAGTTGAAAATTTCCAGTTTGGTCAAGTCGATTCGGAACGAAGAATAGGATATTTTGAGGATGATTGGGGATTCAAATGGAATTTATTGCAAAACATTTCTACATATATAAATAAGAAATGTCCTGGTTATCTTCAATTTCGAACAGTGCATGAGACGGTCCTTATGTGCAATTACAAGGACATCCCCTTCCTATTCTATAATTTGATAATTGGTTTATGTATGCCTACTACCATCGATAATGTATCCAATGAACAAAGATATGGGTTCCACTTTCCTAAGATTGAGAATTTCAATGATCTAATTAAAAGAGGAAATGTTTTTCCACTTATTCCAAATATGTACTATGTTAATGGCATTCCACCATTGGGGATCGATGAAGGATGTAATAGGATTCTTGGCCTCTCTTAAACTATTCATACTATATACTTTAAATAATTTTTTCTCTCTTTAATAAAGTGCATTCATTGGAATTATATATACGGTTTTAACATGTTATTCATGTTATTTGAATTTTCATTTTGAAATTTATATATTTTGATTATATACTTTTAAATATTTTCCTAAAGTAAATATGCATATCATTTTAATTTGTACTTTAATCGTTTTCCGATTCAAAATTTCATATAAATTTAAATCTTTCTTGTACTGCACTTGTTAGGGTTATATAATTGTTGGAATTTTTCTTATGAATTTTATTCCATTTGATAATGTTAACAATATGTTTTTATTTGTATGTAGTTGTATAAATGTCCACCGAAAACACAAGTAAGTGTTCTACCAAACGCAATATATCACCGACATCACATGACAGGGCTAATAAACTTTGTCGTTTACAGTATCAACAAAACAAAGATGCAATAAATGAATGTAGAAGACTTCTATATCGTAGAAGGACCAGGGATAGTAGTACTGGAATTGATTTTCCCATTAGCCGTAAGTATCACAGTTTGGCTGATATCATGCAAAGAACATTTCCCATCAATTTTTCATTCCCAGAATCTTTTCATAATCCTTATATTTCTTTTATTCTACAATCTTCTAACAATATTCGTTTTATTGGGGAAACTTCTCGTATTCTAGAAGATAATCACGTACATAGGCTACCTATGAATGACAACCTCCATACTTCAAGAAATGGAAGTGCAAGTTTAGAGCATGGAGAAATGACAGGAAACATGTAGGCTAGAGTTACTAATGTCATTTCAGAAAGTGTGCCATCGACTGAAGTTCTTGTTCGTCACGTGCTTGCCCGTTTGCTAGAAAATTTACAAACTCTTGTTGCTAACATTGGTTCTTCCTATCACAACCCTCATTCTGAAGAAAATGTCGCACCACCAACAATATCAATCATCCCACATACTATTTCACTTGGAAAAACAAAGGTATTTGAACCCTCATTCATGATGACTATACTAACAGTTCTTTCCAACAATTGATGGCTTTAACCATCCTTTTTTTTGTTCTCTCAAGAAATTGTTCATTCGAATATAAGTATCAAAATGAACTATGTACATATTGAAGCTAATGATGTTAGAATTCAACGAGAACCATTTCATAACCTGCCTTCAAATCTTCCTGGACCATCTAATTGGAGAACAAATGTTGATTTTGTATGTATTTGATTTGGTTTTCATTTATACATTTATACTCCTCATTTTTCACACTTAGCTTGACATTAAATTTTATACTATTTTGTGACCAGGACACCATTCAATGCAATCAAGCTAGAGAAATGCAATCCATGAATTTAAGGGAAATAAATGTTGGAAGTCACAGGCCCAATTCGCCTCTTGCAAATTTGAGTGGACCCTCTAACATTGTTGAAGATGAAGTTGATTTTCGAGGTCATTTTACTCTTCCCATTGGTGTTGAACAAGGTCCCATGCCAAGAGGACATATACAATTTCATCCCAACATGATTACAGTACATAAATATTTTCGAGTGAAGATAGATAACCTCTCCATTGCCCAAATGTGCCATGTTTGCCAAGAATCATATCCTGGAATCCAAGTTGTGAGGGGATCTGAAGGACCTATTTTTAAAAGGTGTAAGAAAGAGAGAGGTTCCCATCATTTTTCTCAATGGAATCACATGGATCCTGGTGAGAAACCTCATGTTCTAAAAGTACTTACCCAAGTTGAAGAGATTCTCATATCACGTGTCAATCCTATATTGCAACTGGCGCATGCTCGTGGTGGGCAATACAAATATAGTGGCCACACAATTAGATTTCCTCAAGATATTTTTGTCATTGCTAGAAATCTTCCACAACATGTTGAAGATCTTGAATTCCTAATTGTTAGGATATGTGGTGCCCAATCTAAATATTATGAATGTTATGTCAAGAGATCACGGGTGATGAATGCATTGTATTACAAAATTCAAATGGATAAATTTTATCAAGATGTTCAAATTGACATGAACTCAATTGCTTCTCTCCCCGAAAACCCAACAGATGTGTCAACTAGGATTAAATTTGTTGATTGTGATATTGAAGAAACAAATCACACTATTGATGAAAATCAAGGGTTTCCCACTAACCGTTTTCACTCTCATCCTTCATCTTTTGTTGCTCGCCTACCCAATGAATGTAGAGAAATCGAAGAAATAAGAACATTTATTGAAAATGTTGAGTCTTCACCTATTCAATCGGTCGAATGGCCAGATATTGGTTCATCTCCGATCAATTGATATAATACTCAAGGGTTATTAGACATGACATTCCCCACATTATTCCCCACTGGTGAATCTTATTGGTTGCATCCACATATTTGTAACATTCAACTTCATGAATATGGATTGCATCTGCTCAAATACTTCGATCAAATATTTGGAAGTCATCCTCACTTTTGATACTTCTTATTGAACATGATAATGAGACATTGAAGACAAGCAACTACTACAATTTTTGTAAATAAAAATATACATGATAAGTCCCCAACAACAATAGAAGTGTTGCATCAGCAACTCACAGATTTACCTGATAATGAATTGGTTGAGCACCTTATGCATTTTGGTTCTTCACTCAGAGGAACAAGAGACTATTGGACAAAGTGTTGTACTGAACTTAGTGATATGATTACTCAATTGGGTTGTCCAACTCTATTTTTTACTTTGAGTGAAGTTGACACAAAGTGGCTAGACTTGCATAATGTGATGCCGAGAAATGAAAATTCTCATGGTTTAAATCAACATCATATAAAAACTGAGAATGTTAACAAGTACCCCCATGTTTTTTCCATGTTTATGCATCATAGATTCAATATCTTTCGAGAAGAAGTCATCCAAAAATATCTTGGTGCTAAAGATTTTTGGTACAAGTTCGTGTTGTTGTATTTATGCTAACTAATTTTTTTCTCAGTTGTTGTTGTCTTTTTTCTGCTATATATTGTTACTATATATTCTTATTTTCTAGATATGAGTGGCAACATAGAGGGTCATCTCACATCCACGGCTTCTTATGGTTGGAAGGTGCTCCAAACATGGAAAGATTAGATTGGTCTAATCCTTTAGATGTGCATGTTACAAAGACATATTTTTATAGATATGTAACAACATGGAAACCATGTGGCATTCATCACCGAAACATAATGGTTCCTCGAAGCATCAATGATGATCCCTGGCTATTGAATATAGAACAAATTTTTTCTTCCAATCCTCTTGATGATTATGATAATTTGTTGAAACGTGTTCAAAGACATACAAAGTGCAATGTAGATTCATGCTTGCGTAAGAAAGGTTATGTTGTCACTTGCTGCTACAATTCTCCATGGGAGTTTTGAGATGATTCACTATTATTCATAGATGAGAAAGGTAGAAAAAAATATGAGCCAACAAGAAATTATGATAGGCTAAATGTCCATAATGTAGATCTTCTTGCAATGTGGCATGCAAATGTTGATTGTCAACTAGTGGTTTCCTGACATCCCATGTTTAAATACATTTCTAAGTATGCTTCCAAAGAAGAAAAGAGGTCAGAAAGTTATCAAGATATGCTAACTAGAATTTCAAATTTTGGTGCCTCAAAAGATCTTGTTTTATCTGCATATAGAAGATTACTTCTTGAAACACTTGTTGATCGTGACGTTGGAGCCCAAGAAACATTTCATATGTTACTAAAGATACCTATTGTAATTTGTAGTCGAAACTTTTCTTCCTTAAATGTTGGGAGAAAGGTTTTTTAAAAAGTGTCAAAGAACCCCCATCAATTTTCATCTCCCAACAGTTTTTTTGAAATGTATCAACAGAGACCTGATTTTATTGATCATTTTCTATTTAATAGAAACAACAAGATCTTGGACCTTTTCTGCCAAACATAAGAAAGAGAAATGGAAACCTAGAAATGTATGTGACACTATTAGAGTTTGGCCACGCTTTTATTTTATTCTCTATGAGGCTTCAGAAGAATTCCAAAATTTTTGTTGGTCTGAATTGATTTTGTACAAACCTTTTAGGAACATTCCCTTTGATATTGGCCTTTTAGATGAAACAGTGATTGAAAATTGGATAAATTTTCAATATCGAGCATGGCATGCTCATCGGGCCCCTGTCTCTTCAGAAAATGTTGAAGATGATGATGATTTCCAAGAACAACCAACCCATGTGGAAGACGATTTTGAAGAATGATAGTTTTTGTCTCACTTGGTTCCTCCTAATAATTTCAATGTTTTTTACCTTCACACTCTTGGCCGAAGGGACTTTGATATATGTTTTGACTAGGAGAAAAAAACAACTTCAAATGATTGTGTGGAAGAGGCTATTGATTTTATAAGAAACGCCAAATCAAGAGGTGTTATTGTTGAAAATCATCATCCCATATATGTATCTCCATATTCCTTGGCAGAGAAGCAACAAGTTTCTTTTGATATCATTTTACAACATTCAAATCAATATCCAAGTCCTTAACCTCTTCTAATGATTTTTCAAGGTACTTCAGGCACTAGAAAGTCTTTTCTTATTCATTGCATTTCTCATGCTCTTTCTACTTTGTCGGCTGATGGAAATAGTCCTTTTCTTTTGCTCGCTCCAACAGGAATATTTTCTTTTAATATACATGCAAAAACAATACACACAGCACTAAAGATTCCTATTAAGGATATGCGACCACTACACGGGTAGTCTCTAGCAATATTTCAAGAAGAAATGAGGCATATTCAATATATTTTAATAGATGAAATGAGATTTTTAGGACCAAGTGTATTCATACAGATTGATTCTCGATTGCGAGAAGCATTTCCGGATAATAAATATTCTCCTTTTGGTGGTAGATCTATTATTCTTGTGGGTGACCTTGGTCAATTGCCTCCTGTCAGGGATAAGCCTTTGCATGTAGGTAATACAACAGGGAAAATTTTATGGAATAAATTCAACATCGTTGTCACCTTGTATGCAATATTCCAACAACAAGGAAATGATCTGAAACAATATTTTTTTCATAAATTGTTAATGAACATAAGAAATGTTGAACCCATTTTTGATGATTGGGAGTTTATTATGTCACGAGTTGATATGAATTTTCCTCTTGAGGAGAGTACTTTATTTAATTCATCACTTCACTTGTTCCCAAAAAATAATTTGGTGAACTTGCATAATAGGCAGATGTTGAAATCATTAAATTCTCTAATTGCACTATGTGTTTCTAAGCATACGCGACGAACATAAATTGTTGGTCTTGATGATGATCAATTGGAAGGTGGAGTTCTCTTATGCCCTGGACAATGTGTCATGTTGACATGTAACTTGTGGGTTGAAGTTGGCTTGGTTAATGGTGCTCTTGGTTACATTCAGAATACATTCTATATGTCTGGCTCAAAGCCTCCTCAGCTTCCAATGTACACAACTGTTCATTTTGATAAATACATTGGTGTTCCATTTGACCTAATAAATCCAAACATTGTACCTATCACACTAGTTATAAGAGGAAATCGTAAACAAATTCCTCTGAAGATGGCATGGGCCCTTACTATTCACAAATCACAGGGGTTGACTTTAGAACGTGCAATAATTGATATTGGAAACAAAGAGAAACAATGGTTGACCTTCACATCTATATCAAGAGTCATATCAATAGATGGTTTACGCATATCACCACCTTTCTCTTTTGAGCGCTATGCAAAGATGAAAAACAGTGCATATGTTACAATTAGGAAAAAAGAAGAGGAACAATTAAAGTCCATATCATTGTAACATTCAATTTAAATATTTTCACTTTACATAAAATGTCTATGTTAACTTCCTTTTTTTGTCCTTTGATATTTTTTTCTTGAAATTATCATTTCTTAATGTTTGTAAAAACATGTAAATGTTCATTAAATCCATATTACATTTTTGAAATAAAAAATTAAAAATTAAAAAAAAAAAAACAAATCATCATTTTCGTTATGTTTTCCTCTTTTTTACCAACCATACAATTTATTATACCTTTCTATCCTTTTTTCACGGTTTTAAAAATTCCTTTAAAAAAATATGACTTTTTTACTCATTCAGTTTTTCTTGCAACATTTTTTTAAGGGGTCAATATAACTATTGTATTCATAATTTCTAAGAATGAATGTTTCGTTATGTTTACCTTTTTATTCCATTCCTACTAAATATTTATTATTATTATTATTTGTCTTTTTTACATGTAGTTATGGATAACGAAAGTGCATCAAAATTTATTTCAACAATACATAATATCACAGCTCAACAACAATTTCTTACTGGAATTAAAGAGATGATTAGTAGGAGTAGTGTAACTCTTATACACATGTTTGATGAGACCTTGGATTGTTTATCTAAGTTGAGAGAAATGGTTCGTGAGTTTCAACATATTTCTGACAGAGAATCTGGTAGAAAATTACGCAGAGAATGGCTCGCACGACAAAGGGGTCGTCAAGTTATTGTTGACATTAATTGGTGTTGCATATGTCATAAATATGGTTGTAATTTGGAATAGCTTTTGTTATGTTTACCATATAAGGAATTTTTAAATATGTTAGTTTTTGGATACTATATTTTATGTACTTAAAACCATAACTTTTTTTAATAAAATAAAAATTGTTTTAAAGATATCGACCACAAATTTTATGTATTTTGTTTAAAAGTCTATCTATTTAATTATTGTTGTCCATATGTTGCAAATTAAAAATTTTATTCACATGTCTACACCAAACATAACCTTTATTACTCTCAAAATGTTGATATGGGTCATTCAATGTAACATAATCACTTTATTAATGTTTAATTGTCATTGTATTATTGATATGTATTTCCTTTTTCTTTTATACATGTCTAACACATATTATTTCCCTTTCCTATTATGTTTTTTCTATCCATTTATTGCAATGTCTAATGTTATTCATATGTCTACAACAAACATAACTTTTACCTTTTTTCCGAAATGTGGAATGGGTCTTCCCATTCAAGTTATTTATCTTTTTATATTAAAATTGTATCAATACGGAGTAATATAACAATTGACCTCTGAATTAATGAATGTCAAACATAATCTCATGGATTTTTATGTTTCTAATTTAATGTGAACCTTTCGTAAGTCTATAATATTGATCTCAACTTCATAAAAATATTTCCCACCATATTTGCCAATATGACATATTCTTTAAAGTACACTGCGACACCAACTTCACACATACAACTTTTTCCTCAGAAAAGCTCTTAAATAATAGTCAATTAATGGAAATCAATTTATTACTTTTAAATTACCATTGTATCACATGGTTTTATATTTAACCTCTCCAAATATAATTGTTCTAATATTTGTTTAAGAAATAACATTAGCATTCAATTCTACAATAACATTGCTTTGATATGTTGGTATGGGATTTTTTCTTTAACTTATCCTTCTATTTTTTCCCTCTGAAATCATGACAATCTTATATAACATCTATCTTTACCCAAGAATACACCTCTTCATTACACAATATAACCCTTAAGGAAAGACATAGATTTATATGACCCTCAAGGAAAATCATAAATTTATACAACCCTTCATGTAATGTTGCAATGTCACTAAACTTGACATTTCCTTCCATGCACATCGCAATGTGACATTTATGCGAAAACCATGTTATGTTACAAAACTCTTTCCTTTTTTACATTCTGACTAACTTCACAACATCGCTTTGTTATGCACTTTGGGATGACGTCATTATGTGATGAAACATAACACCATGGTTTTATATACTCACATATCCTCACATCACAATCTTACATTCATGCAGAAACCTTGTTATATTACAAAACTCTTTCCTTTTGCACATTGCAATGAACAAGTCTAAAATATGGATGTTGCAATGGGATTTTTTCTTTAAGTCATCCTCCTCTTTTTTTCCTCTTAAATTATTACAGTATTTTATGACATTTCTCTTTACCCAAGCATATAATTATTCATCATGCAATAAAACCCTTAAGGAAAGAAATTAATTTATATAACCCTCAAGGAAAACCATAAATTTATACAACTCTTCCTGTTATGTTTCAATGTCACTAAACTTGTCTTTTCCTTCCATGCACATTGCATTGTGATGTTCATACAAAAACCATGTTATGTTACAAAAGTATTTCCTTTGTTACATTGCGACGAAATTCATAACATCAAACTATTATGCACTTTGATGATGTCACTATGTCACCCAACATAGTACCACATTTTGATATACTCGCATATCCTCACATCTCAATGTGGCATTTATGCACAAACCTTCTTATATTTCAAAACTCTTTCATTCGTCACATTGCGACAAAGAAGTCTGAAACATTGATGCCAACTTCATAAAACATTTTATGTCTATATTTGGCCATCTGACATACTATTTAAAGTATACTACAAGACCATTTTCACACATACCATTTTTTCTCCCTCAAAGCTCCTAAATAATATTCAGTTAATGGCAATCAATTTATTACTTTCAAATTACCATTATTTCACATGGTTTTATATTTAACCTTTTCAAATATATACATTCTATTATGTGTTTATGCAATATTATTAACATTCAATTCTACACTTTCCTTGCTTTGATATGTTCGAATGAGTTTTTTTCTTTAAGTCATCCTCCTCTTCTTTTCATATGAAATTATGACAATTTTCTATAACATTTCTCCTTACCCAAGCATATACTTCTTCATTACACAATATAACCCTTAAGGAAATTAATAATTTTATATAACCCTCAAGGAAAAGCACAAATTTATACAACCCTTCATGTAATGTTGAAATGTCACTAAACCTGACATTTCCTTTCATGCACATCACAATGTGATGTTCATTCAAACACCATGTTATAATACCGCATTTCTACGCACTTTGAGATGACATGACTATGTGACAAAACATAGCACCACCGTTTGATATACTTGCATTTCCCCATATTGCAATGTGACCTTCATGCACAAATCTTGTTATTTTACAAAAATCTTTCCTTCGTCGCATTGCGACGAACTTTATAACATCGCAATACTATGCACATAGACCTCCCATCAGTTTATGTCATATATGTGCATGTCCTTACATCACGTTTTTACAAACATTTCATCATATCATAATGATGCGAACAATACTCATTGTAGGAACATGATGTATTATATAATAATATATATAAATACTTTATTTATACATTAATGTTTTAATTATTTTATACATTCATACTTTAAGACATTAATGTATTTTTGTATTAATTCATTAATTGATATACAATTAATGTATTATTTAATTCATACATTACACAAATGTATAAATTTTACATGAAAATATATAGAAATACTTTATTAATCTATGCTTAATATTTAATTGTATTAATATTTAAATTTATTTATCTAAAAATTATTAATTATATCTTTTTATTTATTTATGTATTACTAATATATTTTTATTACTTTAAAGTATTATTCTTTAAATACTTTAATACTTTATTAATATTTTATATTTTATTTATGCATTATTTAGTAT
>SNQJ01S0222124.1:0-14980 GCA_010110895.2 Picea sitchensis
CTGATACCATGTTAATGTTTAAGCCATTATTATAGTTCTTTGCATTTCAATAGATAACAACAACATAAGACAAGATCACTGAGAAATACACACAAGAGACATAGCATTTATCTTGGGAAACCCTCTAGGGGAAGAAAACCCAGCAAAACTTCCTTATTATAGATAGTCAATACAATGCCAAGAGATAACTCAAGCTAGTACAGAATATCCTCTCCCAAAGATGTGCCACTCTCTCTCTCTCTTATCCAACTGCAGTTCCAAAACTTGTCTCTCAAAATGAGCAAATGAGGTGTATCTAAGTGAGGCGCTAGCCTTCTTATTTATACTAATCTGGCACGTGTGAAGTGTCTCTTCACTGGCAGGGCCAACTTCTTAATATGGGTGGTTATAACCACCTTTATTATATTTCGGGGCCTCTTTGATATATTCTGGGGCCGACTTCTTCTTTTGCCTTTTACAATTACATTATGACCAATCCCCAAAAGGGGATTTGGTCCTTTTACAATAGCCGACATGATCAATCCACAATGGAGATTGATCCAATGAATAATATATCAAATAATAATAAGAATACACTTTGCAGTTACATTATTTCAACACTTTTTGTTTCTCTTTATTGCCTACATCACTCAATGAAAATGAACTCTCTAGAGGAGTCAAGCCCTTAGGAATCTTGTTATCTTCTATGGATATAATTTCCTTGGGCTTATAAGGTTCATTTTGAATGAAAGAACAGATGCTCTCATCGTTAGGGAATACCTGCCAAGATTCTATATTGTCAGGGATATGTGGACGATATAGAGAATGAAAAGTACAATCAAGTATGTGTGGCAGAAGTTGTCGATTAGGAGAGGCTGCAAAAATAGCTAACCGATCAGCCATTGAGTTCAATTCCCTCTTAACATGAGTGATGTTGAAAGATAAAAGGTTCAATATAAGTGCCAAAATGGTTTGGGTGTATTGTTTCATCAACTTGTTGCTAGAAGAGTAAATCTTACGTACAAGGTTCACAACAAGCTCGGAATCTCCAAAAATCGAAAGGTGACCACAACCAAGATTATATGTGTTTTCAATACCTAATAATAAAGCTTTGAATTCAGTGACATTGTTCGTGCAAGAAAAATCCAACCTATAAGAAAAGTTTTGGATTTTTCCTATAGGAGAAATCAAGATAATGTCATCTCTGTTACCTTCACTAGAGCATGAACCATCAAAGTGCATGTGCCACATACCATCATCTAAATCAATTTGTTCCACGGGAATATTATCCTCCTTAGCAAAGATGGAATACACTCCTAGGTCCTCTTCGATATAGTTCACATTAGGTTGTGGGACACTCTCTATGTAAGGTGAAATCCTTCCCTCTCTAAGGACTATAATGTTTTTACCATTCTAAGGAACGGATAAATGTGTCCCGTCGAGTGAGAGGTATCCACCCGTCAAATCTTGCCAATCTCTTCCCAAGATGATTGAGTAATTACTTACTGGCATATCAATTACCTCAATACTAAGGGTTGTCCTTATTTCAGGGTGTGCGCACAAAACTATCACATCTTTAATCTCACCTATGGTCATTTGTTGTAGACTATTATAAGAGAGCATGCTCCTGACGTTTTCATTTGTACAAGACAAGCCTAGCTCTTCCATAATAATCTTGGACATCACACTTGGGCCCGAACCGCCATCAATGAGGCAACAATGGGCGATATTACCCATAATATTTACAGAAATATAAAAAGGGGGATTTTTTACAGGGTATCTAAAGTTATGTACACCTACTTTATTTACAGACGAATCCTCTTCATTCACTTCTTCAAAGAGGTTGGCTACAATGGAAGCTTTTCCTTCCATGATATTTTTTAGATGTCTCTGTTGTTCAGGGACAACAACCATGTCCATAAGGGTTGCATCTGCTTTGATGTTGGCCAACTGATTCAGAATATTGTATTTGGAAGAGGGGAGATGGGAGGTAATTCCTTGACTTACAAGAACTTTAGGAACCTGAACAGTGGCGGCTGGTGAGGATGAGCTTGGGCTAGAATAATTTCGGGGAGGATCAAATTTTCCTTTGGGAGCATAGGATTTGTTCCTAGTATTGATGATCATGACATCTTCTGGCTCTGCAAAATCTAGGACAGCGATGGTAGTTTCTGGTCTTTTACCAAAGATCTTATCTATGGCACTCATCCTTACCTCACATGTGGCTTCCCCGTGGTGTTCCTCGCAAAGGTTACACCAACTTTGAGGCATGATAACATTAGGCTGAAAATTATTTTCCATTGGATTTCTAAAGGGGGGTACAGAAGAGGATGAATCTCCAGGGGTGAGAGGGGAGACATTTCCTTTTCACTCATACACTATCATACGATTATTCATATATTGTACTAGTTGTAAGAGGGCGGACATGTATGTCTGTTTAACTGATTCTCCCTAAGGAAGACTTGTTCTTTCAAGCTGTTCTTCATACTCTAAACAAGTATGCAGAGCGGAACTGAGGTTATCAATGGATTTTTCCTCAAGCCAATGACAATATGGGGAAGGTAATGCATTGTAGTAATGCATGAAAACGTCTTGGTTCTGAGGTCGAATGAGTTTAAGGATTTGATTGTATAACTTAGTGAAACGCAAGTTGAAGGACTTGATGATTTCACCATCCTTATAGGCGATGCTATTGTACTCCCGTAACTGCTCAGTTGGGATTTTAGATTGCCCAGAGGTGGACTTGAACCAATAAACTAACTCCTCCCAAGTAGACATAATCTTAGGAGGAATGTCATAGAAATCGGTCGCAGTCTTTCCTTCCAAGGAATTGACGAATAAGCGCATGCAAGTATCGTTGTCATTGGCTCCTATGTTGTGAAAAGCGTTAGAAAATGCCACCAGATGTTCATTTGTAGTGACAGTGCTATTTCCTGAAAACCTAGGGAGATTCTCTTTGAATTTAGGAAGTGGACGAGTAGCAGGTGTTAGGTTAAGAGGAGAGGAGACATGCCACGGTGTGGTTGTGGCGTCTTCTTCAAACTGAAAAAGCCCATACTTTTTAATGACTTTGGTAGGATTTGTGGTAGATTGGAAAGGGATATGGTGGCTATATAAGCTACCAATCACTGATGAAGTTGAAGACTGAGAGGAGGAAGCACTTCCAGTGCCACCAGAGCCACCACTAGATGCCATCTTATGGATGATAAGTGAGGGAGAGAAAGACGAACTGGATGAATTAGACAAAGTTCTCCTTAGATCACTTTGTTGGGTTGATAACACAATGTTCCTTCTTCCTATTTCAGCGATAGGATTAATTTCAGGTGATAAGCCTCTTCTTCTTCTAGAAACACGAGAGTCTAAGGACATGAAAGTAAGGCCAAAATTGAAGGAACAAAAAGGTTACTGCTGATTTCTAGGTTGTCTACGTCTAGCTTCCCAACGTTCTTGGGCACTAATATCTCGTTCAATTGTTGCCCATGAATGATTAAACTCAGCACGAGTATTGGCGGTGTCTAAAATGTTGTTAAACAAATTCAAAGCAATGTTGGTCTGATCTTGAAGACTGGGCTCAATATTGGGTTGCCTTGCAACAGGCACAGTTATTAAGAAATAAAACAGTCAAAGAATCAATATCAGAAAAAATAGATGTATTCGATGCTAATCAAGCATAAAAATTAACTAGAGAGATATTGAAGATCTCCCTAGTATGGTCGCCAAATAAATGTTGAGGAAAAGATATGAAATGATCTTACTCAAGCATTTTCAGATCTTGCTTGGCTAAAGAAAGATAGACGGGAATATCACCCTAGATTTATAGCCATCAAAATCGGTATCATAATTCACAAGTATTGTTTACAAGTGCTTAGGCTGGTTTTTTTATAAATAAAAGCTTGCTCAAAAATTCATTATTTATGTAATTTTCAAAACATAACAGATATTGAAATAAATATAGAGACAGAAGTAAAGACACCAAGTCAATAATCAAAACAGATGAGACATAAAGAAATCCTTTATTTCATTCCAATTCATCAAAGAATCGTTCTCTTTACAAAATTTCCTGAGGAAGTTTTGGACCAAAGTCAAACTTAGATGTCCCCGATGAAACATACAAAAGGACTTCTGACAGAAAGTAAAAAAATGAACTTTAAAAGTTGGATCATCTTGCCACACATCGTTGCCCACTCAACTCTGCACAATAGCCTTTGTCAGTCATGAAATCTAATTCACAAACAGACAAGTCTACACAGACAATCAAACAAAGATCAACACCTCTGAAAAGCAAGTGTCTGAATGATATAATTCAACCCTGAATCTTGTTGTCTACAATAGAACCCTACTATCATAAAAAAGAATTAGGCTTCTAATTAATTAAGGAATGAATGAAAACTGAATTATCTCAACAAAACTCAAAGAGAAAACCTTAGTATGCTTATCCTTCTATTTTCCTCTTGTTCCCCCCTTTCCTTTTGACTTTAAGCAAATTAGAATTGGTTGAAGTAGTAGAACTACTTCCTTAGTTAAGTTAACTAAAACTCAAGCAATTTTTTAGTTAGGGGGAAAAGTAGTAAATCATAATAAGGGTTTTTAAATAAATAATAACTAGTAGGTGGGACCCCTTGTGACTCCCTTTAGATTTTAACAATCATAACACAACTAGTTAATTAAACAAAACATCCCTCCTTGTGACTCCCATCATCACATTCACATTTGACAATTTATCTCAATGATAATTGAAATTATTTCCAAAATATATTACTCATATATCCAAAAATAGTGTGTTGTCCAAAATTTCAGAAGTCAATTGTTCTCACAATTAATAAATAAAAAAGCTTAAAATCCATATTTTCCACTCTGGGAGGCAATCTTTTCCCTGTTGTTGTTGTCACCTTTTGATCTCTCTGAATTTGCCTTAGGTTATGTGGAGCCTTTAGGCCTAATCTCGTTGATCAAATGAGAGCAATCATCTCTCAAATGCATGCGAAAGGACACGGATTTATCATAATCATTTGAGGGTGAGGAAGGGGCGGCAGTGGCTTTTCCTTTGTCAAGGGCATGGTGGGCCTCGGTTTTCAACCTTTTGCTTGCATGGGAAGACTGAACTGGTGAGTGGACAGGTGAAGCTTGGACAATTTGATTCATGGGTGGAGGAGCAGGTAAGGATAAGTTAGGCCAGCCACGATGTTGGGAGATTTTCGGGTGGACAATCTCTTGCCATCCGTCGTTTTCGGGAACTTCAGGTTGCAGTGAGACATGAAGAGGCACGGGGATACCATGGACCTGTGGGGTTTGGAAGGGAGGCCTTACAGGCCTAGGTTGGACCACTCCTTGCCCAATCCAGTTAAAAAACCCAGCTTCAAATAGTTCGCCTAACTCTTGCGAGTCTGCATCAAAGTATATAGAGAATCTTGGCCTTATAGGGCCCCTGTTCCAATTACCTCTTCCTCGGTTACTCCTGCCATGGCTAACTCTGCTGCAAAATCTCATTCCTGTATGCATAATTGATTAGCAAATAGTTTCTTTAACAACCACACATGACAATTATTTTAAAATATGAAATAAAATTTGGCTCAGCAACATATCAGACTCATGCAATCCAATCCATACAAATTGTTTAATAGTTGTCAATGAGAAGGGGGTGAAAAAAGGTTATGGGATATGCAAGGGGTTGTATTGAGCGAAAAATGTTAAAATGAGGGGGAAAAGATCATGATTACTGCTCACAGACAACAAACAATCAATTGTAATGTAAACCAAAGAATATATCACTGTAATCCATCACTGCGATCTTAAACTGTCATAATATAGAGTTTCCCTTAACTATAATTAAATTTCAAGAATTGTGAGTGGATAATGAATATGGGAAGGCGAGGGGATTGTAATGTGAGAAAAGTGAAATAATGGTATGTAATGCAAACGATCCAACACAAACTAAACAATGACTGTGATCAATTAATCAATTACTGTGTGTTAACACTTGTTCACTATCCACATTTAAATCTTCAACCCTTTTAATTAACACAGTGTCATCATACTCAAAATCAATATGCCTTCCAAACATCCTGTATAAGAATTATGTTTCCTCTCATTTCTTCCATTTTATATTTAAAACAAAATTCCAATGAACACACAGTCATTTGTTTCAACTCTGTTCAGCATCAAAACCTTAACCACTGTCCATAAATTAATTCTTCAAATCAAACATAGACACAAGCCTTTTGAAAACGTGCCTAATCCCATTCCTTTAACCAATTTAAAAATTAAATTGCAATGAAACCATACTACTAAAAACCCCATGTCCATCTCTGATGGTGCAATAAACCGATACGATGCATGATATCCATGAATCATACACAGTGGACATCCAAGCCACAATCATCAATACTTCAAATTGCAATAATCTCGATCGGGCAATTAAAACACACAGTAACAGCGACCATTATTTCAATTTATACCACGTTGTAGGAAACATACAGACCAACGCATAACGCAAAGAAGCATTTATGTGACTGTACATATCTAATTACTCCCAATCAAACTATAAACAATGTTGAGTTATCAATCCAACTGTTACAACCAAAGAAGGCAGCGACTGTAAGCCCATTTTCATTTCCTGTTACAACTTTTCTAATCAACCAATTAAACCATGTTGAGCTATCGATTCAACTGTCATAACAAAAGAAGGCATCGACCGTATAACAATTATCATTTCCAATCACAACTCTCCAACAACACGATCAAACTGAGACGAGCCAATAATAAAAACCACTGTTAATACTACCCAACAAATTATAACAGTCAACCAGATAATCGACAAAGTGTCACTGTTGAGTTAATCAAAATCGGGCTCGATACCAACAAATACAAGAAAATAGTCAAGGGTTTGCTCGATCATTAAAACACAGGGAGACTGGAGTCAACCATATCAACAGCAGGTGAGAACCCTTCAGGACAACGCGGTGGACACACAGGCCACATAACCTTTAGCTTGCAAGATAGGGTGACATTTCACACCAGATAGGGTAGACCACGATGTAGAAGAGCAGAGGTTTCTTACTGGCCGGTAACCAACACGAAAAACACGCAGGGGCATAACCCTCGTGTTTTTTCCCCAAAAAGACGAATAATGTTTATAAAACCACAGAGCCCAGGTCATAGCAACCAACCCTAAAGCAATCCTCTTTTCATAATAACCACCATAACCAACTGTGCAGATACCAATAACATAAAATAAGCCCACGACGAGGTGGAAAACGATATGCAGTGACCCAAAGGTGGTTCAAATCATACACAGCAACCCCATAACACAAAATACGACCGGGTATGGTTACAAATATTGTAGGGAGATGGCCAGCAAGTCCAAACCGAATGAAACCCTCCAACAAAATCCCAAAGAGACAACAGAGAGCCATCACGGCTTCCTTCACACAGAATATTCAATGAAATCATGACTTTAACCATCCAATTTTCCATTTGCAATGAATAACACAAAAACAACCATTCCAGAGAAACACCACGAGTTTACACAGATGTCAGCCTCAAGAAAAACACAGACCAATACATCATCAAGCCAACATTTATTTCATAACAGAGCGAGTTCATGGATGGGCAAAAAAACATACCTGTAACCCAATGACTTTTAAATATGCGAGCTTGGTCGAGCAGTTCCTTCCTCGCTTGAATATCAGAGCTCAGCCACAACAAAAATCAAATGAACAATAACCAAGCTAGGGTGACGGCCAGTGGGAGAGGTATGGAGTGATGTGCATTTACTTGATGTCCCTTACATCCTCCCTTCATTCAATTACGTAGTACACGACAGCCAGCCAACATTAATCCATGTCATTGAAACTTGCATACATTACTTGCCAAATGTGCCACCTGATCCATACTAACCATTAATCCAAAACCACACTATAACATATATCACATGTACCAAGGATAACTCAATAATAATCGTATATCCACTATCATTGCTAGTTAGGACTAACATCAACCCTTTTTAAACTTCAATTTATCATAGTATAGCATAGCATAGTTTCCTTTCTTAGATTTATTCCATATTGCTTTTATCTCTTGTTATGACTAACATGTGTCTTGTGCAGGTGTAACATGTAATAAATTGTGGCGCCAATAGCATTGTAATAACAGTGAATACAAGCCATTCATACATGGAATTTAGAGCTTAGAGTAACGAAACCCACATATAACATGCATTATACATCTACCATTATGTCGTGAACAAAACAATTATTTCACCATCAATCATGTAGAACCCTGTAAGCATCATCGAACAGTAGCATAAAATGTGTAACAAGACTATCTTTGATCCTCCAATCTACAAGGAGGTCCCACCTACTAGTATTATATATATCATTTAGCTTATAAATAATAGGCTTTTAGCAATACTTTGCGAGTGAAATCCTCGTTGTGATTTTTATCGTCGATAGTCATGAATGCTTGAACCACCTCCTGCATGTTCACATTGAACTTGTTGATGAGTCGTCGACATCTTATTTTCCATGTTTTTAATCCTTTTCCGTTTACTCGTAACCCTATATTAGCCCATTTTGATGCTTGTTATCCCCATTTTGTGGATAACTAAAGAGAATATGTCACGAGGCCCTCAGATTGTAGATATGGAGTGTAGAGAGACTAAATAACCAGCGGTACCCTTTTGTAGATATGGAAAACCCACTCACCATCGCAGATGGCTTCCACCATATTAGTTGGCTTCCGAAAGGCAGTGGGCCTTGCTCCATGAGGTACAAGTCAGTATTATGATGAGCATCATTTCAATATTTAAGCCATTTGATTATGTTGTATTTTAGATTGCTCTAGATTTCATGATATATGCTTGGACATTATGCCTTTTTCCCTGCTTCACCTTGGTGATTGACATTGTGCCCCAGTAAGTGGTTTTCCTTGGGGATGGGTTTCCTTATAGGAACTCCCTTAATGAGCCATCATAATGTTCCCGGTCATACTTACCACTTTCCATCATTATTCCCCTCCATTTCCTTATTTCTTGGGATTTTAGGGTGTATTGACCCAAGAAGGGGTTGTCCCTCATTCTATGGGGAGAAGGGGTTGAAGGCCCAGAGGCATTGAGGTTGGGTAAGAGATAAAATCTTTGTGTAAACCTTCTAAATGCTTCACCCAAGGATCACCCAAAAAAGCAATGAAACATTTATCTTTGAGTAAAGGGGACCCACAATATAATAAAGAATGCTTAAAAGGTTAGTTGAAGGATAGGAGGTCTCATCATGAGCCGACCTATCACGTCCATGAATATCTAGTGGTATGAGATTACCATCATCTGGTCACCAAAATAGGGTAATGGCTCTCATTTGCATGGCTGAGAGAAAGGAGGTCTCATCACGAGCCATCCTTCTCATTTCCACTAAGTGTTTGTGGGTGACATTTCATGTTGATGATTGCAGCTATGTGAGACATTCTCCAACTTACAAACCTGTGAGATGTGGATCATTGCAGCTATGTGAGTCTTTCTCCATCTTACAAACATGAGAGAAAGCCCCTAAGAAGGGTATGTGGTTCCTACCTGAGACAGAGCTAGAACGTAGAGTTGACCTCCTCCATTCAGAGAGTTGAGAAGAACTCCATATGATTATCCAATGGGAAAGGCAATCTGTTGAGTTAGACGTGCGTGTGGCTGAGCACAAGGTGAACATGTGAAATCCCAAAGTATTGGGTGCATCGTCATGTGAACAGAAATGAAGATGATGTATCAACCTCCTCTGTGCAGTAGTGTTGACGAGAAACTCTAGATGATTCTCCTGTGTGAGGCAGTGGGAAAGAAGGTATGTAGAGTGGACGTGTATGTGGACAAGCACAGGTGAAAGTGTGAAGATCTGGTTATTCTATGTAATGCAGTGAGCCAAAGATATGGAAATCCCTATGGATGTGCCCCTAGTGGATGAGCACTAGTGGGTTTACAATATCCCTTGCTATATTGTTCAAGAGTCAGACCTGCCTGTAACCCTAATTGTAATGTAAAGGGTACAGGTCGGCGCTACATTAATGTGACTAGTAATTAATGTAAAAGATAATTAATTTGGTTAATATCAATATATTATTAGTTAAGTGAGGTCGGCCATGTTGTGTCAATAGACACTTCTGTTGACAGGCTTAGGTTAGTATAAGTAAAGGTAAATTCCCCATTGAGGAAACATATCTTTCATGTGAGTTTGGAAATTTCAGCAAGTACACTTCTTTGGGAAAAGGTGTGCACCTCTCTTGGGCGCTAGAGTTCTAAGGTTTGAGAACCCTCTTGTGTGCTAGGGTTTATATTGGTGGTGAAGGTATTTCTCTTGAGGAATATAGCAAAGGATTTGGTTGGGTTTTCTTCCCTTGTTGAGAAGGGTTTCCCAAGATACTTCTTGTGCTCTTGTGCATGGTGCTTCTTCTTGTGATCTTGGTTGTTGCAACATTCATGGTTATGGTTAAATGCTAAAATTGGAATGAACTTCATTCTTAACCTAGCTTATTGAAAATTCAACATTGTATCAGAGCACAGATCTTGAAAGAACCCATTACACAAGCATCCACCAAGTCTCGGCACACCTTTTGCAGAACCGTACGACCCTTCTAGGGTTTCCAGAAAACTCTGTACGGCCTTCCTTTCCGTGGTGATTCGGCCCTTAATACTTGGACGTTGGGGATAATTTTGGCATAGAAGTGTACGGCCTCTTCTAGCGCATCTCCAGAAGCTCCCAAAACGAAATTCCGAGAAATTTTGATTTTTGGCCCTAGGGTTTCTAGGGTGTTAAAATTTCCTGCAATATTAATTCTAAATTTCTGAAGAAACGTTCTCCTGAATCAGCAAGCATCTCTGTGACACTATCAAATTAATTGTTGGCACTCATAATTCCAATATAATCCAAGGTTGAAAATTCAACCTAATCATTAATTTTTCAAAATCTAGTTGGCGAGAATTTGAAGAAACCAATCAAATGAAGAACAGAGCATTAGTAGAAGATAGGCTTGATGGAGCAAGCAATTTTGGCTTCGGGAAATCAAGGCTTCAAGTCACTCTTGAAAAATATGACCTCTTGGATGTGGTAACTAAAACCCTACGAGCCACACCTACAAATATGGAGAAGAAGATAAGAAAGGAAGAAGATGTCAAAGCAAGAAAATTAATCATCTACTCAGTAAGAGACCACCTCTTACCTCGGATTACCAACCTAAAGACACCCTATGATATGTATGAAGCTTTAAAAGGAATGTTTCAAAGTGACAACACCCTCAGAGCTCTTACCTTAAAGAGCCAACTTCAAAGTACCAAGATGACGAAGGGTGACTCAGTTGTCATCTTCTTTATGAAGCTATCAGAAATTAAAGAACAACTAGAGACCATCAAAGAAATCATGTCTAATAGAGAACTTGTCTTAACCACTCTCCAGAATCTTCCAAAATCGTGGGAGCCTTTCCTTCAGAGTATCAGTGGAAGAGAATCTCTATCAACCTTTAATCGTCTATGGACAGATTGTACTCAAGAAGAACTTAGACTTAGAAATAGAGGAGTGGAAGATTCTTCAGAAGAAAATCATGCTCTTGCACTTCATACAAAGAAGGGAGGAAAATTCAAAAGAAATTTCAGGCAAACATTTAAAGGTGAAAAGTCTTCATCAAACCCAGGTTATCAAAGAAGAGATGTTTTAGAAATTCATTGCTTCAGATGTGACAATTATGAACACTATGCAAGAAACTATCCAACCAGGCAGAAGAGAAGGCAATATGCTTCCACCGCTGACATTGATCCAGACCCATCTCAAAAGAATGAAGAGAAGAGAGAGGAGAAGTAATTCCTCTAAAACTAAATCATGACTACAAGCCAGGTAAATCAATTGATTGCAATTTTTATAGTTGAGTGCATTTTTTAATAAATCTCCAGTATGGGAGCCCTTAAATATTTGGACCATTATCCCTGGTACGGGAGTCCAAACCATATTTAAGTGATTATTATGCAAGAACAAGCAGAAACATTGTCCTTAAAAGAAGAGATACTCATCCAACAAACCCAGAGAATCTCAGATGGAGATTGACAGTGAGACGGTACCTTCTCCCCCTTCAGCAGTTCAGAGGGAGACAGACCTTATTCCAGTTAATCCAGTTTCTTCAGTTAATATGTTCATAGATATTGTAGTAGGACATAAAAGGCCTACCTAGACTTACTCTGCAAGAGGCAAAGAAACATACAAGCCTCTCAAGGCACATCCTGAGAAAGTAAAAGAGATCTTCAAATCTATCCTTCAGTTATGAGACACCTTATTGATGGTGAGCCTCCTTGTCCTAAAGAAGTCACAAGAGAACAGGTATGGAAATATGCCATAACAAGAAGAATACCAATATATCTTAAAGAATGAGGCATAAGATATTATTCAAGAACCAAAAGGGAATTATGTAGTAAACTTCCAAGATGATCTATAAGATCAAACATGCAGTTGATGGAAGTGTTATAGCCAGAGGTTTCTCACAAACAAAGGGAGTTGTCTATGATGAGACACTTTATCCAGTAAACTTGTTACACTTCCATCCATACTACCTTCCATGAGCTTGAAACTATATCAGACAGATAAATTCTTGATGAGTTTGGAGTACAGCTAGAGTATTGCTAATCCAAACCTATATCATTTCAGTGTTGATGACAAAGGCCTATTTTTTTTGGTAACTTATTCAGAAAGCCCTATTGTTCTTGACTTATGAATTCAATATGAAGAATCTAAGTATGATGCACTACTTCTTGGGACAATAAGTATGACAGAGGACCGATGAGATTTTCCTGAGTCAAGGAAAATATATAGTGAAAATATTAAAGAAGTTCAGTATGATAGAATGCAAAATCCATCGTGACGGATTTAAAGAAGAAGATTGATGATGATTCAGATGAGACTGATCCACAGTTGATTGGATCACTGATGTATCTGGTTAACACCAGATTTTATTTATGCCATGCAGTGAATGTGCTTAGTCATTTCATGAGTCAACCGAGACAGACTCACTAGAAAAAAGCAAAACATGTATTGAGATATATTCGAGGCACAGTTGGATATGGCATGAGATGTGCCTCCAGTGTGAACTTGAAGTTGCAATATATGCCGATTCAGATTGAGCAGAAAGTACAGTGGATTGGAAGAGCACATCCGGTTGATTTTCTACCGTGAAGTTTGCCATGGTTTCCTGATGCAGCAAGAAACAAAACTCTATGGTATTGAGAACCACAGAGGCAGAGTATATAGCATCGAGCGTGCGAAGAAATATGGCTTCACAAGCTTATGACAGATTTACTTGACCATGAGATGGATCCTATGATGATAACCAAGAGCCGTGTGTAAAGCTCCTTGAGAACCCAGTGTTTCCTGATGGAATGAAACACGATGAGATGAAATATCCTTATATCAGAGACATGATGCAAATGAAAAATCGTACACATGCAGTGCCTTCCTACACCTGAGAAGATTGCAGACATCTTCACCAAACAAATTTGGTGAAGAACGCCTTCCTAGTTGAGAGAGAGTATTGATGACTCCAGCCAAGACAAAATTTAAAATACATCCGTGTGAGACTTGGCATGATGAAGAATGTCTCCCTAGCTAAGAGGGAGTGTTGATGATTGCAGCTATGTGAGACATTATCCAGCTTAAAAACCTGTGAGATGTGGATCATTGCAGCTATGTGAGTTTTTCTCCAGCTTAAAAACCTAAGAGAAATCCCCTATGAAGGGTACGCGGTTCCTACCTGAGACAGAGTTGGAACGTAGAGATGACCTCCTCCATTCAGAGAGTTGAGAAGAACTCTTGATGATTATCCAGTGGGAAAGGCGATCTGTTGAGTTAGACGTGTATGTGGCTGAGCACAAGGTGAACGTGTGAAATCCCAAAGTGTTGGGTGCATCATCATGTGAACAGAAATGAAGATGATGTATTAGCCTCCTCTGTGCAGCAGAGTTGACGAGAAACTTCAGATGATTCTCCTATGTGAGGCAGTGAGAAAGAAGGTATGTAGAGTGGACGTGCATGTGGACGAGCACAGGTGAACGTGTGAAGATCTAGTTCTTTTGTGTAATGCAGTGAGCCAGAGATATGGACATCCCTATGGATGTGCCCCTAGTGGATGAGCACTAGTGGGTGTACAAGATCCCTTGCTATATTGTTCAAGAGTCAGACCTGCCTGTATCCCTAATTGTAATGTAAAGGGTATAGGTCGGCCCTACCTTAATGTGACTGGTAATTAATGTAAAAGATAATTAATCTGGTTAATATTAATTATATTATTAGCTAAGTGAGGTCAGCTCTGTTGTGCCAATAGATACTTCTGTTGACAGGCTTAGGTTAGGATAAGTAAAGGTAAATTCCCCATTGAGGAAACATATCTTTCATGTGAGTTTGGAAATTTCAGCAAGTACACTTCTTTGGGAAAAGGTGTGCACCTCTCTTGGGCGCTAGAATTCTAGGGTTTGATAACCCTCTTGTGTGCTAGGGTTTATCTTGGTGGTGAAGGTCTTTCTCTTGAGGAATATAGCAAAGGATTTCGCTGGGTTTTACTCCCTTGTTGAGAAGGGTTTCCCAGGATGCTTCTTGTGTTCTTGTGCATGGTGCTTCTTCTTGTGATCTTGGTTGCTGCAACATTCATGGTTATGGTTAAATGCTAAAATTGGAATTAACTTCATGATTAACCTAGCTTATTGAAAATTCAACATTTCCATCATCTAGTCACCACGCCAGGGCAGTGAACTTCAATCTCTCCTTATGCTATATTGAAATAAAATACAAAAAAAGAAAGATAAAAGGAAATTGATGGGCTTGGAAAAAGTGCATTGTGGACGAAGGTACCACACACCTTCTACAAAGGCATCCATGAATGAGACACTATGATCCCTTGTATGTCATAAGCCCTATGCCCATTGAGCCTTCACCCCAACCACTTCATCTAATTTACATGGCTTAGAGAGAGATCTCTTGGAAACTCTCCTTGACTT
>SNQJ01S0222125.1:3562-14980 GCA_010110895.2 Picea sitchensis
AGAGTCGGTCATAGGAAATCTCAAGGAGATTGTCGATTGGTTTATTGAGGAGAATTTCTCCTATATCATGGTTTTTGGATGTTCTATCCCTCCTCGTGCACTTCCTAAATTCCTCCCTGACAGAATGGTGTGCATGGAGGTATCTCATCAGATAATAACAGGTGGTATTGGGATAGAACTAATGATATCTCAAAAGAAGGTTTGGCCAATCTTCCCTGTACAGATTGGAAGGTTTTTGCTACTCAACTTGGGTCATTCCAAGGTTGAAGATACAGCTCTAGAGGAGGTCAAGTTGGTGAATATCAAACAGTGGGAAGCCACATGGCTCACTATGGCATGAAAGCATTGGAACATGAGGAATCCCCCCGCGATGAAATTTTAAAAGGGTTCAAAACCTACGAGGATGTGTTAGACAGGGTACATATGTTATCATCTGATTTACGAACCAGTATCCTAACCTTCCAGAGACACAAGTGAAGTGGTTTTCCCAAGGTATTGTAGGGTGAAGAAACAACATCTCCTCCATAACAAGAAAACATTCCCCCAAGCTTCGAACACAAAGCATAGGATAAAATAGACACTGAGGGAAATTCACAGGGGGGAAGAAGGATCTTCACAAAACAAAGAAGTCCCACAGACAGAGAATCCAAGTGTAGGAACAGAGAGAAGGTCTGGGACACCTCTTGAGTCCAGTCAATCTACCCCCCCTTCATCATCTACCATTCATGTTGATACCCCCAAGACTGTAGGGGAAACAAAATCCATAGATTTGGGTAATCCCATCACTTCCTTGACCCCTTTGCAATCTACTTTTGGGCTCCCTCAGATAGGAGTCATATATGCTAGTGAACTCGGCCCTATCTCTGGAGAAGAAATTCCTCCCTCTGATTACTTCTTTAGTAAAAATAGGAAGGTTGTATTAAAGCAGGAGATGTATATGAGAGAAGGTGGAATGGTAAAGAAACACAGGGTGTTGTGGATGGGAAAAACTTTGAATTTATTCAACACCATCCTACAAACAACAAATAACCGGGTTGAGTTAGAATGCTCATGGGCAGTAATTGAAAGAGACATTAGTATCCAGGAAAACTGGGAAGCTAGACATAGACAGTTAAGGAACCAGCAATAAACCTTTTCATATAACTTACCTTTTTATCCTTAACCTTATCTATCTTTTCGGATTCCTTGACGATGTACTTTAGAGCCTTAAAGTACAAACTCATGAACAACATATTTTTTGTGCTGCTGCCGGGAAACGAAGAAACAAAGTTTTTTCCCTGGGAAGAACGACATTGACACTTTCTCTCTTTGATAGTGAAAAAAGATTGAAAACCGTATAAGGCTACCTTTATCTTTCACTTGGTGACTCCATGATAAATAAACTGGAATTTAACCAAAAGAATACTAGAAAAAACCCAAACGACAAACAGACTTCGCATGTTCCCGATCCAGAACAAATTTTAAAATCAAGAAGATATCTTAAATAGACTATATCATTGACAAATAGGTTTTATCAACCTAAAATTACAGAGTCGAACACTAGGGGTCTTTTTGAAATATCAAATACCCCACCTCCTTACGGGGGATTACCTACCAATAGGATAGCTACCCTTGAGCCTGGTTTGGTCTCGCCTGATTTTAAAACTGGAATTTTCCCAACCATTTCTTTCACCAATAGAGGTAAAAGATCTGCATCACTTCCCACTTCAATAGACACTTCTTCACTTCACGAAGTTCATTTTCCTATCTCTCAGAAATCCTACAATCAACCTGTTCTTCTTGACACAACTCCTATTGAATCTCATTTATATTCACCCTATGAGTCTGAAGAAACTAGTCCACTTTTCCCTAGTTCCCCTTCCTCAAGTGTCTTGTCCCTCGATAACCAATTTCCTGAAACCCTTCCAAATAGTCTCCAAGCAACAACCTCTAAATCATCAATGGTTGCGGCTGAAGGAGGTGCTGTTGGAGGTGGTGATGGAGGAGGAGGAGAAAGTGGCCAAGTACCACCCCCTCGAATCTTTACAAATGTGGCTACTAGATATGCTCCTTTGGTCCTCCCAGTCCCCCTCCATGACTTACCTGAAAAACTACATGAAGAATCTTCCGAAATTCACAGGAGAGGGTGATTTGACTGCAGCAAAACACATCAGTTTCTTTGATCAATTCACCGACATCCTTGGAATCAAACATGAAGATGCCTACTCCAGACTCTTGGTTTAGACTTTTGAAGGTCAAGTAAGAACTAGGTTCTATGGTCTAGCAGCAGGATCTATATCATCATATGAGGAACTTGAAAATGTTTTTATTAGAAAATGGGGGGAAAGGAAAGATCAACTCTATTATCTAACTGAATTTGGGGCTCTAAGAAAGAAACACTCTGAATGAGTCCTTGAGTTCACCCAGAGGTTTAATAAATTGTATAATAAGATTCTAGCCGAGATCAAACCTTCCCAACCTGTAGTGAAAGTAACCTTCATTGGAGCTTTCGACCTTGATTTCTCCCTATTATTGAGGGAGAGGAGATCTGTAGACCTCACCAAGATGCAATACGGTGCCTTAGAAATTGATCCAAACATGATGGCTTCAGGAAAGTTGAAAACCAAATTTGTTACTGGAAACAAAGAAACCAGAAGATATAGAGATCAAGGGGGATCGTATGGATCCAAAAGATCTTCAGAAGACAAAATGGATGACATGGCGAGAATAATCAAGGAGTTGTCTAATAAGATCTCAAGAATGGAACTAGATCAAGCGAAAAATGAGCATTTTCCCAGAAAGGATTTCAGAAGGAATCCTAACCCTCAAAATCCACCAAGACAGATTAAGAATAAGGATTAAAAAATCCAAACCCCCTTTAAAAGAGAAAACTTTATAGGAGGAGAAGATGTGGACTATTTTGTGGAACTAGAAGAAGACATAAATAATCTTGGCGATGAATGCCTACAACCTTTTTTAACGAGGCAAGATTATGAAAGATCTGCAACTACAAAAGATAGATCCGCAAAAAACAAAAACAGTGGTATTATTGAAGATTCAACCTATCAGGAAATTGCAGATGATATAATGGTCGAACTCCATCAAAAGTACAATCTAAGGCCTAGAAACAAGAGCCTCGCAACTCCCCCAATGAAAAATATTTTTTCGAGGGGTGAAACAGATGAGTCAATTTCAAAAAGTGTTGAAAAACGGACTATAAGAACTAAGACAACTGACACACAACCCACCAAGACAAAGTCAGCAGAAACATCAGCCGCAAACACGCAGAAAACGGAGGACCTTGTAATTGAAACTAAAACCTCACAAAAAAGGAAAGATGAAAAGAAGGGGTTAGAAACTGAAACCATAGAGATCGACAAAGCAATAGGAAATTTTAATATGGAAAATGAAATAAATAAAATCAAAATCCCTATACCTCTTGTTGAACTGGCCAAAAATCCAATTTATAGGAAACAAATCGCCAAATTAACCAGTTTTTCAAAAAACTAAAGTCAGGCCGATGTTATAAATTTAGAATATGACAAGCCTAACATAATTTTTGGCCCACATATCAAAGGTGCCAAAGACATCGTCGCCCCTTTCTATATCACGTTGACTGTGCACGATCACTTACTCCATAATTGCATGTTAGATTCTGGAGCCTCTCACAATGTAATACCTAAAGCCATTATGGAGAGACTTGTTCTTGAAATCACCAGACCTTATGGAGATTTATATTCATTTGATTCAAGAAAATTTAAGTGTATAGGCATGATAAAAGATTTAGTCATTAATCTTGCACATATACCCACAAAAGGCATTCTAATGGATGTGGTCGTCGTTGATATACCCTCAAAGTATGGCATGCTCTTATCCAGGTCTTGGGGCACTAAAATTGGAGGATCCCTCCAACTTGACATGATGTATGCCACGATCCTAGTCTTTGGAGGACAATTCACGCGTTTGTACAAAGAAATCAGGTTAGCATTCACGGTAAGTGACCCACATAACCAAAACAACTACCCTATTTATATTGCTGCCCAAGATTTAGGCAATTGTATTTTATCTATTGATGATGATATCGATATATGTATAAAAGAAAGTTGTACAGAAAATAAAAAAGAAAAAGAGAAAGTAAAACATAATGTATATAGCACTGGTGTTTGGAAGATGTTTTTTTATGGTGCCTCATCTTGTTTTGGGGCTGGAGCTGGGGTGTTTTTTGTGGCACCTGATGACAAATTCATTATCCCTTTCTCTTATATATTACAATGGAATACTTACCACACTAATAATGTATGTGAGTATGAAGCCCTAGTGTTAGGATTGGAAGATACCAGGAGAATGAAAATTAAAAACTTGGAAGTCTTTGGCGATGTAGAGATAATCGTGAAACAGGTAAATCGTCAGTACCAGGCCAAGCATCCTAGGTTAAGATCTTATCGAAACTATGTTTGGGATCTGATCGAAAAAAATTTCTCCTCTGTTAATGTTCATTATATTCCAAGAGCATAAAATCAATAGGATGATGCGTTAGCCAAAGCAGCTTCAACGTTCACACCTCCCACTACTTTCAAATTAAAATACCATATACTCATGAGACATAGGCCTTCCATACTAAATAAAATACAACATTGGTAGGTTTTTTAGGACGATGAACAACTCCAAAAAAATTTAGAGACAGTAGATGACTTTGTCGAAATGCATGCCAACCAAGATAACCAGAATGACCCTATTTGGATCATGCAGGAAGGTGAAGACCCCCAAAAGTTTCAAGATAAAATCGCTAACCACTGGATGCTTGTTTTAAAAAATAATCAGATACCTAAGGGTCTGATCCCCTTAGAAAGGCTATTTAGTCATGATGACAGCCCTTTGAAGTCTACCTTACAGCCTCAGCCAGAGGAGGTTGAGGATTTCAATATAGGTACCAAAGAAGTTCCTAGGTTGGTGAAATTATCCAAATATCTATCTCCCAAAATCAAAAGAAAGTATGCGGAGTTACTTAGACAATATAAGGAATTTTTTTCTTGGTTTTATGATGAATTGAGAACTTATGACATTACCATAATGGAACATAAAATTCCTTTGAAGCCAGGTGTCAAACCTTTTCAGCAAAAACTTAGGCAGATTAACCCCATCCTATTACCAGTAATAGCAAAAGAAGTCAAAAAACTCTTGGACGCTAAAATCATTGTCCCATTGAGATATCCTAAGTGGGTATCCAATTTAGTCCCAGTGAGAAAGAAAAATGGTGAGATTAGGTTGTGTGTAGATTTTAGAAACCTGAATTGATCATCACTCAAGGAAAATTATCCATTGTCTAAGATGGACCATGTTTTAGAAAAATTAGTTGGAGCTAACAAAATGTCCATGATTGATGGTTTTTCAGGTTACAATCAGATTGTTTTACATCAAGATGACAAAGAAAAAACTGTGTTCACTACCCTTTAGGGTACCTTTATGTACGACAAAATGCCTTTTGGTTTAATGAATGCAGGGGAAACTTTCCAACGAGCCATGGATATCGCTTTTGTGGGTGAAAGAGATAAGTTCATCATTATCTATCTTGACGACCTGATTTTTTTCTCTAAATCTGATGCAGAACATCTAACACACCTCAAACAAACTTTCGAGAAGTGTCACAAATTTGGTTTGTCACTTAATCCCAAGAAATCCCATTTTGAAATGCAAGAAGGTAAACTCTTGGGTCATATCATGTCTAGAGATGGAATCAAAATCGATCCCAAAAGGGTCAAGGCGATAGATACCATAAATATTCCTAGAAACGTAAAAGAAATTCAGTCTTTTCTAGGAAAAATAAATTTCTTGAGAAGATTCATCCCTAACTTTGCCAAAATTGTAAAATTGATTAAAGATATGCTCAAAAAGAACAGTGAGGTGAAGTGGACAAACGAAGACAAAGCGTCATTTCAACGTATCAAGAAAGAAATAAGCGAAACACCAGTCCTGGCAAGCCTAGATTACACAAAATATTTTTTTATTTTTTCTTTTGCCTCTGAACATACAATCACAGTTGTATTGTTATAGAAAAGTGATGAAGTTTTTGAGCGGCCTATTGCATTTTTTAGCAGAAGTCTCAGAGACACTGAGCTGAAATATTACATATTGGAAAAACAAGCTTATGCAATGGTAAAATCTCTCAAGGCTTTCAGAACCTACATACTGCACTCAAAGATCATTGCTTATGTGACTTCAAGTTCTACTAAGGATATATTGGTGCAGCCAAACAGTGACGGAAGAAGAGGCAGGTGGCTAGCTAAAATTCAGGAGTTCGACCTGGAATTCAAACCAACTAAAATTATCTAAGGTCATGGTTTGGCCAAATTGCTAGCCGAATCAAATCTAAAAGCACTTGGGATAAATTAGCTACAAGAGAATGAAGGATTTCTAGAAATATATGAGCTTGACGTCACTACACCCACAACTGAGATTCAAGACAAGTTCTCTACTTCAGTCTGGTATCACGATATTGTTTCTTACCTACTGACCCTTCAATGTCCCAGTGAGTTAACCCCATCTAAAAATAGGACACTGAAGTTACATGCTGCAAAATATTATATCATAGATGGTAAACTATATTGGAAATACCCCCTGGGTTTCCTGCTAAGCTACTTAGTCGAGACCGAAACAGAAAGGGTTATAGATGAATTCCACGTGGGAGTGTGCAGAGGACACCATGTTTTGCGGGCAATGGCTTATAAAATCTTAAGAGTTGGCTATTACTGGCCTAAATTATTCACAGATGTAAACACTAAAGTCTGAACTTTTACTCAAACAGAAAGTCCCAACTTTACCTTTAGTTCCGGTTAAAACTGAAGCTCCATTTTAGCAATGGGGCCTTGATTTTATTGGAGAAATTCATCCACACTCCAACGCACAACACAAGTGGATTGTAACTACTACAAACTACTTTACTAAATGGGTGGAAGTTATTCCCACAAGAAATGCAACTAAGTCAGTAGTAATCAGTTTCCTAGAAGAAAATATTTTATCCAGGTTTGGTTGTCCCCAAAAGATAGTCACTGATAATGCTCAAGCATTTAATTCAATGGCCATGGTAAGATTCTGCCAAAAATATAACATCATATTAGGACACTCCACATCTTACTATCCACAAGCTAATGGTCTAGCTGAATCGTCTAATAAAAGTATGATTACTGTGATAAAAAAGGTTTTGACTGAATATAAGAAAGCATGGCATATCCATTTAAAATATGCTCTATGGGCTACAGGATAAGTACCAAAAGATCAATTGGGATTTCCCCTTTTCAGATGGTATATGGTACCAACATCATTTTACCAATAAATATTGCTCTTCCCGTGATGAAACTTTGGCAAGATTCAAATGAAGAACCCAACAATGTTACCAGGAGAATAAACTAGCTGGTTGAAGTCAACAAAATCGGGCCGAAGTAAATGAAAGGTTGCAGAGATATCAGGATAACATGAAGGCCTTATTCGATTGAAAAGATAAAGATAGATATTTCCTCTCTGGCGATTTGGTCCTGAAATGGGAAGCCAGGAAAGAAGACACTGGTAAACATGGTAAATTTGATCCAATCTGGTCCGACCCATATAAGATTTCGGCTCCTTAGGGAAAAAATGTTTTTTTATTAGAAAATCTTGATGGAGACATCCTCAACGCCCATGTAAATGGGAGACATATTAAACACTTCATGCAGTAATGTGTTTCTGAACTCTCATTGTACATACCGGTTTGTTTCCACGCTTATTTTATAGTTTCATTTCCTTCAATAAGTTTTTCAAAAAAAAAAAATTGATTCATGACATTTTCTGACAATTAGTATGCTAATTTATTTCACAGGAAAGTTGTTGACCAACCAAGAAACTAGAAGATGCTAAAAAGATGATGGGCACAGATAAATGTATTAAAAATATTTCCAATGAAAAAGGTAATAAATTAATAGCCTGTTTGGCCGACAACATAGGAGTTACCAAGGTATGAGATTCTGCTCTGAAAATTCAAGCTAAATTACCCTGAGAGATACGAATGGATAAATCATTAGTTCAGTCGATGCTAATGCTATCACTAAAATTTTCAAAATAAGGAAGTAAAAAATAAATTGGGGCTTAAGGAAAAGTTTTAAAGTCTAACTAAGAAAATCTTAAAAAACAGTCATGTGTGCAGTAGTTTTTCTGAAACCCTTTACTTTCCCCCTAGTCACGATAAAGCCCGCTTTTCGCCTGAACCTGAGTGTTTTATCATAAGTTCCTTGAGAAAATAAAGGTCTCACTTCGATTATGAAAATTCTCAAACAAACTTTCAAAAACGAGAATAGGTTGAGTTGATAGTTCTTTAACTTTAGTTGAACCAGAAGTATGTCTAGGTTAATCCTAACCTTACTAGCGATCCTAACAGGAATAAATTGATTGGTTTTTCTCAAGGAAATTATTTTAAAAATATGTCAAGAAGTTTCCCTCAAGAATTTCCCTAAAGCCAACAATGTTTGAAGGCAAGAGAGAAGATTAGTCTAGAGTTATTTAAGTGAGTTGACAGGCCTCTGTTCTTAAAAAAATTCAAGAAGATATCTTCCCGAATATATTACATACTTATTGATTGCCCCCACTTCATATTAAAATAAAATACACATAGACAGATGGTGAATGGAAATTCAATATTGATTTCCCCCATCTAGTCCGAAGAGATGAAGAAAGGAAATTCATTATATTGATTGCCCTCATCTTAGCATTTAAATGCTAAAAAACAATGAAGTGGTGAAAGGAAATTCAATATGGGAAGTCGGATAACTTCACCGGGGTACTGAACAGGCTCGTTGGTAGTGAACCAATATATTTATATATGATAAGGCTGTTATACATGAATTACAATACGCTCTAGTAACGTTTCTTCTTTCAACTAGATTCACATTATAAGTTTCTGGGATCCCCTAATTTGACACATTGAAATTACTTTACCTTGATGCAAATGGAATCAGGGGAAACCTGGTAGAATGGTTAATTTGGTTTTGATTATCTTACACAAATCTGAGGTTAGTTTCAGAAAAGGAAATCTATTGAGAACCTAACTCGAGAACATCAAATGTTTTAATTTTGAAGAATTTTCAAAATCAAATGTAGCGATTCTAAAATCCTGTTTTAATTTTTTCTCCTGGTTTGTCTCGCAAAATTGAATTATTCACCCCATTTACCCAATGAAGGCACTTGGTCTACATGTTCTTCTCATCCCACAAGGAAACAAGATCCCTAGATGGAGCCTAATGTTGATACGAAGTTTAATTTTTACCCTTTAAACCTGGGATTTTGCTTTTTTTCCTAGTCATGGAGCCGCCCTTAGTCCTAAAAAGAGTAAAAAATCTTTCGATTTTTTCGGGTTTCGAGATTCGGCCTTTCACAAAGCATGATTTCATAACTAACAACTCCAGAGTCTCGATGTTGAAATCCTGAAAAGGCGTTATATTAAAGTAATAAAACAAAAACAAAACAAAAAAAAAGAAAAAAATGGTTGTTATAAGTCTCGATGCACATTTCACAAATTACCCTCTAATCATGATTAATTAAACCCTTAAACTCAATCAAAAATTCATTAATCTTTTGTGATTCAGGTTTCCTTGTATCAAAGTGTTTTCAAAGCGTCAACCCTTGAACTCTTGATCCCTGATTTTCCGAAAAGAAGAAATTAATTACTAACCTTGATTGATTAAAGCGTTAATACAAGTAATTAATGTCTAAACTAATTCCATCGCAATTTCGCGATTCAGGGTTTGCATGTGACATATTTTTTGGATACTAGATCCCCGAAACTCTGAAATGCAAAATCACGATTCTTTAACAAAGTCTAAAATTAAATTAAGTTAATTTAAAATGGGATTAATGATGACTAAACTAATTTTTGCATTTCGCATTTTGGGATCTATTGAAAGCAGTCCTTTCGAGACACCAGTTTGAAATCGTCGATATATAGTAATACCTTTAACAGACAAATAGAGATATTTTAACTTAACTGCATATCTCTAGGCATATCTTCCTCATTAAAACATTAAATTTTTACTACCTGTCTCAGTACGTCTGTCGTAAGAAGAGTTAAAGGTTAATAGAGGTTTGGTTTTTTCGAATTGCATTCTTATCATTTGAACTCGGAAGTGAATTGCATTCATCAAGTTTACGCATTTTTCTCTGTGATAGGAATTCATTCTAAACATGAACATTATGACACCTAAAAAGGCACCTAAGAAAAGTGAAGAAGCATCTGAAATCTCCAGCCCAGAAGGATATCTTGGGTCTGATACTACACCGCATTCCATTGATTCCATCAAATCATGGAGGCAAATTTTCAAAACCTTGGACTACGGAATCAAGAATTTTCCCAATGATTCTGAAAACAAACTTCGAGACATAGCATATTATGAAATTCACAAAGTAGCCATGCGCCCACGACTCATGACATACAACGATATGATCAGTTGGGCTTTAGATAGGACAGACGTGCAGACAAGAAGCATTTTGGACAGCCAAGGGGTTGTCGTTGGCTATTTCAGACCAGAGCATATACAAGTAATGTACATGTTGGCATGTTTTACAGGCAGCGTATTCTTTTCATTGATGGAAAGTACAATAACGATGATGGCTTAAGTAAAGGAAGAATGTGCCAGGTGGTCACTATAAGTATTTTGGGAAGATGCAGCAGATCAAGCTCGATAAGATCAAAAGACATAGTGTAGAGCATGCGTGTTTTTCATTGATGGCAAAGATCATGACCAATAGCACAGGCATAATGGCTTGGCAATGGCAAGTTCAAAAAGTGATTGTTGGATCCCATTCAGAAGCGTAAACTCCAGGAGTCAAGGAAGCAACTCATGGCAGAAAATTGTGAAATGCGAAACCACGACTTAATCTCCATTTTGGATTTTCAGATACCGGGAGTTGGAGGTGTCAAGGAAACTCACGACAAGAATGATGAAATTACGAAATGTGAAACCACGATGTTTAGGAGTTTTGGATACGGGGAGTTGGAGGAGTCAAGGAAGCAACTCACGGTAGGAACTCGCGATATTCAAAATCACAAAAAGATCTAGATCGTCGAATCATCGAGATTGTGGACCATTGATCTGACTCCATTTTGGAGTTTCGGATACCAAGAGTTGGAGGAGTCAAGAGTTGGGACTCTTCATCACAGGAATCCCGAAGTTGTGAAATGCGAAACGCCAAAATCTCGAAACAGGCACATCAACAAAGACTCCATTTCGGAGTTTCGCAGATCGGGAAATCAAAGATCAAAGGAACTTTAACCTTTGAAGTAGCGAACCCCAAAATCCTGAAACAGGCACATCAACAAAGACTCCATTTCAGAGTTTCGCAGACCGGGAAATCAAATATCAAAGGAACTTTAACCTTCGAAGTAGCGAATCCCGGAATCCCAAAACATGCACATCAACA
>SNQJ01S0222126.1:0-14980 GCA_010110895.2 Picea sitchensis
GCTGGCATCTTATATATGCTTTTAACATCCAACAAATAAGCTGTGTGAATGTGCAGACATTTATTCTATTTTCCCTTTCCGCCCTTCGCTAAAGAATCCTCATACATACATATAGAATCCTTCATATATATATATATATATATTATCATGTATATATATAAATAATTTTTTTTTTAAATATTATATGGTAATTTTATGTTTTTTTTTGTAAGTAAGAGGTTTTATATGTAAAGGGCTTTCAAAAAACCAGACCAGAGGTACAAAAATTTGATAATAACTGTATTGTAGTTACTGAATTGTCCCAATAGAGGGGAAACCAGTTCAGCTAGCCGGGTAAGTCTAGCATTTGATAGTCTAACAGTCTTATAGAACATAACTAAGCTGACTAGATTGCAACTAAAAGAAGAAACTATTAAAAAGTAAAGAACCCCTATGGGGTCAAACACTTGGCGAGTAACCTGGCCAGGTGGCAAAAACGGCCGCGTACCAAGGCTCCTCTTCAACGGGTGTCCCTTTGCTTTCCAAATGCATGTCAGCATCCACGTTGCTCTCGTCCCTGTTAGCGACTAGCAAGGCGTCTATAGGCGGATTATGCACATGCTGACCTGTAGCTGTCGCCACTTTCGTGTCCTCATGCTTGACCTGCTCCACAACAATCTCTGTTGAACGTTGCGTCTGAGCATTTCTGTCGTCGATCTCTGCATGGGGTTCCTCTGTTGAAGCCGCGCTTACTGGGTTGGAGGGGAAAGCATCTTGGAAGGTAGACCTCGCTTTTTGTATGGGGTTCCTCTGTTGAAGTCGCACCTACTGGATTGGATGGGAAAGCATCTTGGAAGGTAGATAGAATCTGAAGGAGGATCGATATCTTTCCATCCGTAATCTGCAGATGGAATTGGAGGTCCTCCACCACCTGACGGAGTTCAAAGACCAAACCATAGAGAATGGTTAAACTTTTTTTCAGTTGCGAGTTAGGGATGGAGTCGGTAGACGCGTATGTGTTGTTTCGGGCGTTTCGAACAGGAGGTGGCACCCCATGGGAGGCCTTGAGAGACGACTATTGGTGCATGGGAAGGATCGATGGTTCTAGAGTTCGGTGGGACGGCAAGGTAACGCGAAGAAGAGCTTGGAAACAGTTTGTCAATACTTGACTAAGCATTCAAAGCGAAGGCGAGGTGTAGGAGGCGAGAGGTGCTAGATCGGACTGTAGAGGCGGCGAGGATATTTTGGTGGGTGAACCAGGGGGAGAGACAAAGGCTCGGGGCCGAGGAGGATGCCATCGCAGGGGAGCACCTCTTGGCGGTAGATCCTCTTTTGGCGTGGCATAGTTTGCCGTTTGAGAGAGAAAATGACTAAGTGCTCCAAGAAAATGCACGGAGAGCACGGGGAGATGGCGAGAACATGAGCAACATGAAAGTCGATTAAACCCGGTGGCGAGGCGTGAGAAGGATGAAGTCGGTCCTGGCGAGGATGAAAGCAAATCACGGGCGATAAGTTCATAATGGTACGAAATTAATAGTCTTTGCGGTGATGTGAGGTGGCGAGTTAATCTGCGGGGTGGTGGGCGTTGGCACGAGCTCATCATATGGCTCCCTTGTTATTCTCTGGCATACTCCCTCTTTCGCCATTTGGCTTCGCTAACACCCCATCCGAGGGATATGGTAATTCCATGTTGAGTGTCTAAGGAATTATATATTTATTCACTATAATTTCTCATATAATGTTGAAATATTTTGTTTATGGTCAACATTGAAATATTTTTGTTATTATTTTTTTTAAATGTTATGTGTCAACTCCATGTTAAACACCTAAAAAATTACACATATTTTCACCTCTTAATAATAATTTTAACAAAAACTATATATAGAACACTAAATAATATGAAAAAAACAATTAAAATTTCAATAAAAACTGCTGAAAAAGATATCTTAAACGGTTAGACAAAACTGAAACATATAATTTCTACTGTAAGCAAAAACTAATAAAAAATATCTTAATACACTCAGTTCTAAAATACACATAAATTTATATAAAAAATACATTATTAACGTTGAAAACTACCAATAAAAAATTACAAAAGTATATCCATGTATTTTTCCAAAATATATTCAAGGAAAACTTATCTCACATTCATTACTCTTTTGAAGGGTATATATATATATATATATATTTTTGAAGATATCGTCCTGAACCCATTTTTCAATGCATAGTGTATTTTTTAAGGCATTTATTATTCTGCAGCAAGATGTATATTGTTTTGGAGAAAAATTTATATAAAAGTTATTACTCTGCTGCTACAGGGTACGGCATTTATTATTCTGCAGCAAGATGTATATTGTTTTGGAGAAAAATTTATATAAAAGTTATTACTCTGCTGCTACATGGTACAAATTGTTTGGCTGAGAGAAATTGGTCATCCTGAACCTATATTCCAATGCACAGTGTCATTCTTTAAACCAGTTATGACTCTGTTACAAGGTATATATTTTAAACACTTTTATTACTCTGTTGCATAGTACATATTTTGAAATTTACAACTCTATTACAATTACAATGTACATATTTTTAAAGCATTTATTATTACAATGTACATATTTTTAAAGCATTTATTATTCTGTTGCAAAGTATATATTTTGAAATCTATTTCATGATACATATTATTTATATGTGAAAAATTAATCATACTGAACCCATATTTCAAGATGCTTGGAATACATCAAAATACTAAACACTTAATTTGATGTTTATGTAGATTAAATGTCAAAATTTGTTGTAGTTACTTACAAGTTAGAGACTTATAAGTATATATGACATAGGTTAATAACTATAATTTATATTATAACATCTTTTAAAGCATTTTGGAAGTTTAGTGACTGTTCGCATCAACACTTGGACAATGTTGGTTGAGGGACTAAATAGCACAACCATATAATTGTGGTTGATCAATGAGAAAAGGTTGATAAGATGAAAAGAATCCTTAAAAAGATATATTAAATTTATTATTGATTAACAAATGCTTGGTTGAGCTTCATTTATAAGTGTTTAATAATTTTAATTACATTGGCTTAGAGCGGTTAGCTATAAAAGTAATTTTAAATATGATTAGGTAAATGTAAAAAATAAAACATGGTCAGCGGATGTCTTTATAATAGCTAGGAAGTTAATGATTGAAATCACAACTATATATTTTATTGTGACCTACTAAGAATATTCCAGCCATATTTCATCTTGTCCATAGAAAACTTATTAAACACTAAACCCTATTAAATCTGCCCATTGTCAATGGGGTTATCGCCTTTCGATGTAATAAACACAGAATTTCAACATTGGAGTCCTAGGTCTTCTTGGAGCCAGCTTCCAACTTTACTCTGCCACTAGAATTTCCAAATCTGTTACTCACCATTGAAACTTAGATCTGCTCTGTATAAAATTCTAGTCAGTAAAATTTACACATAACATATAAACTAATTTGATATTTATAATTGTAGATAAAATATAAAATGAAAATTATAAAAATAAATTTAATATCATCAAATTTTCACTTTCACTTGACCCACAAAGTAAATTTGAATTCCAGTACTGGATTCCAATACACATGTCTTCCTTTTATACTGGAAAATGATTCCGATACACATGTCGTCCTTTTATATTGGAAAATTTTGCATCAAGTGATTAATATTTTGTCATATTTGTTTGTTTGTAGTTCACATGTTTATTTACCAGTAGTGTTTTTAACATTTTGGAGGTTTTTAGGTAATTTTTTGGTTTGATTTTGTATTCAAAAATAAGATTTAATCAACAGAAAATAACGATTTTATCTAAATTTACATCACACTAATTCTAAAAAAAAAAAAAAACTCAACCATTACTTTATTTCATATTCTTCAAAAATATAGTTTAATCAACAGAAATTGGCGATTTTTATGAATTTACATGCCTCATTCTGACCAAAAACACTCAACCGTTGCTTTATGTCATATCGTTTTTTCCACTGACGAGTCATGGAAGCCATTGAAACTGTGGGTTTTCCCGAATGAGGATAAATGGTTGTGCCAATCTTTGGGTATATATGAGATATATGCTTCGAGTTGTGCGAATCTTGGGGAATATGCTGGCATCTTATATACTGCTTTTCAGATCCAACAAACAAGCTGAGTGGTAACGCGAACGCGATTTACTTTTTTTTATTCGCGTGAATGCGCGCACATTTATTACATTTCCCCTTTCGCGTGAATGCAAAGAATCCTCCTCTCATATATACACTGATCTCACCGTCATCCTCATCTTAAGGTTTCTCTTCTGCGCATTAATCATTTCCGCCCGACAGTTAGCTGCGCAGAATCCTCTTCTTCTAGGATCTCGCCGCCATCCTCATTTTCCATGGCCTCTCTTCCGCTCATTAACCACCACCGCTGTATCAACCTTCTCTGCGCTCTGCAGTACACCACGGCCAACACCCCCAACGTCTTCAATGACTCTCCCTCTTCCATGGCTCCGCTACCGCACTCTCTCATCAGCCACCAACATCCCAATATCCAGTCCGCCCCTACCAAGAGCTGTGACAAGGTATCAGAGCAATCCACAGCCAACGAGGAGACGCGGGATCTGAAGCAAGAGAGCCAACTTAACTTCGAGGCATGGAGGTTGGGTGTAGAAACAAACACTCTGCGCTCATGGACCGCGGTGCCTCCTGAATGCGTGGAGTACGTGAAAAGCTATATGGTCGGAAGTGGAAGCCAATATGCGAGGGACTCACACATGGTAGCCAACGAATCCATAGCCTACGTTAGCTCTCTCAAACTCTCAGGCGATGGGAAGGACGCCTGGGTTTTCGACGTCGACGAGACACTGCTCTCAAATCTGCCCTTTTTCGCAGACCATCAGTATGGGTAAGATGAACTAACAAACAAAAGTCTTTCCCTTCTGTGCTTTTTCCTTTTTCTGGCTTACTGTTTGCAGACGACGGGGCGGATCATGATGGTTTTATAAAGTGGGCGGATTTGGCAGAACTAACAAACAATTCCATCTGCTTTTTGTTTTCATTATTTTTTGGCCTCCTGTTTGCAGAGGAGAGGGGATCGACGATGATGCTTTTATAAAGTGGGCGGATTTGGCAGAGGCCCCGCCATTGCCTACCAGTCGTGATTTGTACGTCCATCTGCTTGAGTTGGGGTTCAAGATTTTTCTACTAACGGGCAGGTACGATTACGAAAGGAATGCCACTGAGAAGAATCTGGTTCGAGCTGGTTATCATTCATGGGAGGCGCTTTTGTTGAGGTGCTTACTGCAACCACCCATGCATTTACCAATTTAGTTTCTTTGGTGTCTCTCTGTTAATTTGGATTGTTCTTTTGATGGGTAATAATGCATGGGAAAGCGTTGTGTTCATGAGATGAATGGGCAATTTGTGTTGCAGGGACCCGGAAGATTATGAGAAGAGCGCCGTGGTTTATAAATCTGAGAGGAGAGTGAAGATTGAGCAAGATGGGTTTAGGATCGTAGGGAACTCCGGTGATCAGTGGAGCGATCTGACTGGATATGCTGTTGGGGACAGAACGTTCAAGCTGCCCAATCCCTTGTATTACGTTGCCTAATATGTTTTGTTTGTTTCACTCGGGCACGTAAAGCGACGATTCGTCTGGTTTTGTTGGATTTTCCAACTTCTTTTATCCAAAAATATGTCATTCCACAGCATGGTCTTTGATTGGCATTACTTTTTCCTCAAAACCATTGAGATTCTCTTATATACATTATTTTGTCTCCAAGTCTAATATTCTCTTTCTTTTATGTACATTATTGGAGAAATCATGGTCATTGAAGGCATTCCAGGTAAAGCAAGGGTCATGGAGAAATCACAAAGCAATTTTTGCAACATTTTATTAATTATAGAGGTTGCCATGATTAAGCCATGTCAAAGTTATGAGGGGGGGTGTGGGATAATAGGAGAATACTGTTGTGGCTATTGTTCCCCACTATCTTCATATGATATGAGGGTGGTGAGGGTGGCGGTGGGGGATAATAGGAGAACACATTCTCCACCCTCATAATAAAGGGTGGGAGGAGGAGCATTATTAGGGCATGTTGCCATTTCTAATAATGGCCGGAAGGGGGCATTATTAGGGTATAATATAGGAATTCTCTAATAATCTATGCTCTCTATTTTCCTCAATAAATTCTCTAATGTGCCCCTCCCACTCTCTATACCCAAAATGGGTACATTTAATTTAAAAACAAATTTCAATAATATGGTTATCAATTGAAAATGCTAATATATTCATCCTGGTCCAAAGCATTTTTAAAGGCCTATGTTATAAACATTTACTGTGTTATATGATTAAAGTGCGTGTGATCATCTAATTGCCACTTTAAAATGATTAACAAACATTTGAAATTACAAATTTACTTCACTATTTTTTATCATTTTACATTTTACAATATTAGATTTACATTTATGCCATATTTACCATATCTACCATACTATGATGACAACTATACACCTATGATGACGACTGCCATAATTGCCTACCTATTTAAGGCACCAACCTAATTACAAGTCATTTCATATTGTTCTTTTATATTCAAGAAATCATGGTGAGCGCAAGTCTTCATAAAGTTGTTTAATAAAATAATCTTTATAAATTAATATGACTAATAAAGTTGATTAATAAAATGAGTTTTGTAACTTTAAAGGCTTTAAGTTTTTAATAATATAATATTAATAGGGTTAGGGTTATTAAAGTTAAGGTTAATGCATGTATTATTAATACATTAATTATTGATAGAAGTTAGGATTACTATTATTAATATTAATGGTTTATTTAATATCAACTATTAATTATATTAATAGTTATTAATAATTAAGTAATAATTAATATATTTATTATTAATATAAACAAATACTTGTTGTTTGTATTATTAGTGAATAGTAATAGCTATTAATATTATTAATAATATTTTATTGATTGGTTTGATTATAACTAATAATCATTAATAATACTATTTATAAAATTGTATGAATACATTAAGAATTATTATAAATAATACATTAATAATTAATAATAATAATCATATTATTAATTATTATTGATATATAATTATTATATATATACAATGTGTATTTTAGGTATGTAACATACATATCTTTTATACACTAATTATTAATCAATATTAATAATTAAATATGTCACCAATAATGTATTAATAATATATTAGTAAATAAATTATTATAATACATTAATAATATAATTAATAACTAATAATTATATTATTAGTTATTATTAATATACATAATTATTGCCCCGGATAGGGTGACACGCGACATAGAGGAGATGACACCCGGACTCGCACTTTCATGTATTTTACGAGAACATTGGGCACTCCATCCTCCTCTTCTCATTTACGTTGATGGTAAGCCACAATAGAGGGCAGACGATGGAGGTACTCCTCCCTCGTGCGACAATTAACCCCCCATGCGCACAAGAATTCATTGTTGTTATGGATGGACGGAGGATTCGTAAGTTTTTTCACGGCTTTCACTTTGAGCCTGAGTTGTGGAGGAAAGCTCCTGGTGCGACATCGACATAATTACTTCTTTGTGGGTTCAACCAGGGCTAGCTTGTCTGCACTCAGCATTCGCAGTTGTGCTCGGGTTGGTTTTCTCCTATCCCGGCTCAGCGTTTGATTGACATCTTCTTAATTATAATGGTGAGAAGACAAGGGAAACCTCGTAGGGGTTCTGCCTAGGAGGCGCTCAAAGCGCAGCGACACAGGGAGGAGGAGCTTGAACGAGCACTGGCTCTGGCCTCTTCCTTCCTCAGGAAGAAAGCTTGGGTTGAGAGGAGGGCAATGCTCAACACCATTACTTGGAAACTTGTAATCTTTGAATTCTGTGAGTGAAAGGAAGCCGAGCAAGTGGATTTTCTACGCCCGGTGGTGGAAGGACGTCAATGGGGGTAAATGCGAAGTGATACCAAAAAACTTGGAGGCGTTCAATGGCCGGGGACGATAGAGCTTCGCCCGACTATGAAAATGAACCCCACATTTGGCGTGGTGGAAGAAATCCGATGGGAGGATGACATACAAGACAAATCTTTGAGAAGATGGAAGCTGAGCGAACCCAAGCTCGAGAGGAGCTTAGAGGCTAGCCTTGTGATGTAGGGCCGAACAGCTGCTTTCCTCAAGTGGCATGGTTCGCAGGAACACTTGGCCCTTTCTCGGCGTGAACTCGACCTTGGTTTTGAGCTCCGTGGACCTATTCTGGGACTTGGAACATGGGAGCTAGCATCATGGGCCAGCCCATGGATTTGCTCCTCGACTGGCGCTCTCCCGGGGCTCACGATGTGCAAGTGTCCCCTATGCATCTGGGGATTTCGCTATCTCCGGTGGGAATTGGTGGGGCGGCAGCGTCCACTTAGGGTGACCGAGCTCCCTTGTTTTCACAGTTTTTAGTATTTTGTACAATTTGTTATAGGTTTATCTAGTCGGCATGCGTCACGCGGTTTCCTACAGGCGGAGATTGAATGCCTTAATGTTTTAACTGTATAGCTGCTAGATGTTTTCCAATAATGTTGGTTTCCGGTTACCAGCAGCATTTTTTGTGATGACTGTAGCTTTGAGACTGGTTATTTTGTCATGATTTTGAGATAATATAATATAGGCGGGTACTACCCTTTTTATTTAAAAATAAAATAAAATATACATAATTATTATATATATACAATAGGTACTTTAGGTATGCAACATACATATTATTTATATACTAATTATTAATCAATATTAATATTAAAGATATTTACCAATTATCAATATATTATTAATATATTGAAGTAAATGATTATTAAGATTAGGGTTAGTGTTAGGGCGGTTAGGGTTATTCTTAATAAAATTAGGGGTATGGTTATTTGTATTAAAATTTATTTTATAATAACAATAAAATGATTTGAATTCAATTTAAATAATAATAATAATAAATGGAAATGTGAATATAGAAAAAAAAAAAAAAAAGTAAATATCTCCATATATTGAAAATTAAATGAAAGTGATTTTAAATATAAATTGATCACAACCTACTTTTCATTTTTGGGAGAATTATCCATGTATGAAAGATATTTGAAAATAAATAGAATATTTTAAACATTTCATATTTTATAAAATAAAATATCTTTGATAATGAGTGATTTTTTTTTATTGATAATGAGATTTTTTTTTTTTTTTTTTATAATGAATGCTCTTTTTTTTAATTAATGTGTGCATAAGCTCGAGAAAATATATAAGAAAGTTACTGTATTCTTGTTAAAGTTATTTTATATGAATTCTAATAACATTTAACTTTATTTATATATATATATATATATATATATATATATATATATATATATATATATATATATATATATATATGTATATATATATAACCATATACTTTTTTTTGGTAATTTAATCTCTTTCTAACAGAGTAAAAATATTATATATTTAAATCTATTTTTATAAATTTATTAAATATCAAATTTTTATTATATTAAAAAGAAAATATAATAACCTTGAAATTTGGTACATAAACTTCACTTAGGATAAGTCAATTACTACATACATTTTTAATTAGATGTTGAAAATGTTTGATATAATTTCAAATTAAATACATCTATAACATATATATATATATATATATATATATATATATATATATATATATATATATATATATATATATATATATATATATATATTTAAATAAAAAGTGGAACCTGTTGTATTAGATAGACAAAACTTTCTGGTATACAAAGAGTAGATTACGGAACCACCTAAAATGCATCGATTATGAACCGGCATATATAGAGTGATGGCAACTAGCATGAAAACATAATATGAGTGGCATCTGTCTGCCGGAGGAAACCGGAATGAGGATAAATAATCCTAAATACATAAAGCAGTATGCATGAAGCTAGGAACCAGAACATAAAGCTAAGTACCCGAGCATATGAAACACAGGTGCACGGTGACTGTCATCCATTGGTTGCAGCGTGGTCCCTGCCGGAGATGGCGAAAGCAGCGAGGAGGGCATTTCGTTTTAGGCATTGGAAAATGCATGTGAAGAGCATGTCCATGCGTTAATACATGAAGGCTTAGATATTCAGTCGGCCGGTGCCCACGAAGGTCAAGCATTAGAGCAAGGTGCTCATCCCGGATGAGTGAACCATGCAAGCTGCCACCGTCCGCCGTGGCCGAGGCAGCGTCGAACACCTTACGCTCCACAGTGCTGCACTTTGCAGTGCTGCGTCGATGCAGCACTGGCATGCATGGCGGTTGAAGTTTTTGTCACCGGGCGGGGAATTTCCTCCGCGATACGGTACGGTGTATCATCTAGCGAGGGTGGTGGTTTCAGACTTCCGGATGGGCGCCACTTTCGAGTCTTCGAAAATTGGTCCTCCATGGGCCGGGTCTTCCCGCGACAATGCGGGGAAACTCCTCCTGGTACCAATCTTTACTTGAGCCACGTTCAGCAGCGTCACGGCGCATCCAATGCGAGGGCTCGGCTATGGTGGCAAGTCAGCGGAGTCTTTACGCACGGTTTCTTCCCTGAAGTGGGCGTGCGCCCGATTGCCAAGGCGGCTCCAGCTGTTCTGCGATGTCAACTGCGCCTTTTGAGCCTCCAAGCCCGCATGCGGTGAGGTCTACCTGCAGCAGGGCCATGAAGAAGGACGAGGGCAATTGCGGTGAGCCAAAGAGAAACGGAGGCGAAGCGGATGCAATTGCAAGTTAGGTCGCGAGGCTTGCGGGCAAGCGTGCTTTCGTCGTGGCGGTCGAGAAAGAGATGCGGTAATCTTTGGACCGCGCGAGCAACGGGCAATATTATGCAAAGCGAGCCGCGCGAGGAGTGTCGATAAATACTAGGCATTGATGATAGTGAAACGCACGAGCATCAGACACGAACATCAAGACAGGGTGAAAACAAATAATCAAGAGCCAGGGGTCATCTCTGCCTATGCCATCCAGGGAATACTTGCAATAAATGAAATGCTTTCGTCGCGAGGGGAAAGGTCTCTCGATCACACTTTCCTTTGCAACTATGGCGGAGTCCCCATGGTTATCTTTAGAAACAATTGGGTGGCGGTGGCGACATTATGCGGGTAGAGTGCAAGTCCACACAGCAGCCCACGAGCTACTTGTCACCCCATCCGGGGATCTATAACATATATATTACTACATACATTTTATACAATTGGATGTTGAAAATGTTGATATAATTTAATAAATTTCAGGATTTTATTATATTAAAAGAAAATATAATTCAATTACTACCTTTGCCAATTAGATGTTGAAAATATTCAGCATAATTTTATAAGTTAATCATCTTTCCCATTAGAATTAGAGTTAAGATGCAAAATTTATTACAATGTGATGGACATGTCCTTATGTTGCAATGTCGCATACATATATCTTGATGTACAATGTAATGAACTCTTCAAAGCGTCTGAATGTGACAAACCTAACATTTTGTCGTATTGTGATGTGCATAACCCAATGTTTAAATTTTCCAAACGCAGCTAATATTGCAATGGGGCGGTATTTCTTATTAGGTTGGTATGTGAAAAAAGGTTAGTGTTAGGTGGTTGGGGTTATTCTTATTAAAATTAGGGGTATGGTTATTTGTATTAAGGTTTATTTATAATAACAATAAAATGATTTAAATTAAATTGAAATGATAATAAATGGAAATGTGAATCAAGAAAAGATAAAAAAAGAAAGGAAAAGTAAATATCTCCATATATTGAAAATTAAATGAAAGTGATTTTGAATATAAATTGATCACAACCTACTTTTCATTTTGGGAGATTATATATATGAAAAATATTTGAAAAATAATTGAATCTTTTTATATTTTTATAAAATAAAATATCTTTGATAATGAGGGATTTTTTTTGATAATGAATGCTTTTTTTTTTTTAATTGTCGCGTGCATGCTTTTCGAGAAAATATAAGAAAGTTAATGTTCCTTGTATTCTTGTTAAAGTTATTTTATGATTTAACATTTAACTTTATATATATATATATATATAAAAACCATACATTGTTTCACGGTAATTTTAATCTCTTTCTAATGAAGTAAAAATATTATATGGCTTAAATCTATTTTTATAAATTTATTAAATATAAATTTTATTATATTAAAGAAAATATAATAACGATTTGGTACATAAATTTCACTTAGGTTAAGTCAATTACTACATACATTTAATTAGATGTTAAAAATGTTTGACATAATTTCAAATTAAATATATCTATAACATATATAATACTACATACATTTTATACAATTGGATGTTGAAAATGTTGACATAATGTATTAAATTTCAAGTTTTATTATATTAAAAAGAAAATATAATTCAATTAAGATTATTCAATTACTACATACATTTAATTAGATGTTGAAAATGTTCATATAATTTATAAGTCAATCGTCTTTCCCGTTAGAATTAGTGTATGAATGCAAAATTTATTATAATTTGATGAACATGTCCTTATGTTGCAATGTTGGGCTATGTTTGCTAGATTCTGACATTTGGTTCTATACATTGTGATGTAGGGTTTTTGTTTGTCACAATGTGACAAACCTAACATTTTGTCGTATTGTGATGTGCATAACCCAATGTTGCAATTTGCCAGTATAGACCAATATTGCAATGAGGCGAACATTTCTTGATGTGGCTGGGCAAACATAACACATTGTTAGAATCTCACAAATCTATTCCAATGCCATAATGTGTGTGACAAACAAAAATCCAACATCACAATGCTTATGGGAACCCAATTGTCACAATCCTTAAACATAGCTCAACATGCGAATTCCTTACACAGAAACAGTATTTACACTCACTGACCATACCTCGGTATGTGCCAAACTTTTCCTTTGTCACATTGTGTTGATTACTCTGTCCTATATACTTTCTGAGTTTATTGACCCGGGGTTCATGTTTGTTAGGGGTTCCAAACAAAGCCTCTAAAACTACTGACCCTCCTAGTAAACCCGAGGAGGCAACCTGCCCAGAGTACAAGGTGCCTTTAGTCTCACCAAGATAGTCTTAATGGGTGGTGAATGTAAACCAGAAGGCAACACACCGTACAAGGTGCACTGCGTCATCTCACCCAAGATAGTCTTAATGGGTGGCTGCAATACTCATGTGTTTACAACCTAGGATTGAGTGAGAGATATGATAATTGTGTATTGTGAGTGCTACTATAAATTATTAATGCAGTATACCATTATCTCGATTTATGCAAGAAATATAATAACTCATTCATTTAGCGCATCTATATCTATTGAGACAATACAAAAATACATGCATTCAATCACATAACACAAATGTTACTATGGTTCACCCCTCCTGGGCTACGTCCACAAAGATCTAGCTCTTGGCTCTCTTATTATCGTTGTTCTGTCATTACAGCGTCACACGCTTTACAATTCTTCTACGTTGGGTTAATATATGTTATGAGGCGGACTAAATCGCACCAGGCTCCTCAACCTACGATCTAACCATCAAGATCTACCCTCTAGCCTCTCTAGCTCAACAACTTACAAAAGTAGGTCATACAACAAAATATGATATCCATCCTCCTTTGTAATCATCTCTTTATATCTCTAGCAACTTGTTACAACAGAAAACCACACGTACCTCTACGAGACCTAGATAACTATATTTATACGTTTTTGGCTCTTCATCCATTACAATACATTACAAAAATCGTAACCCTAACGTTGTTAGGTCTTCCATGCATGAGTGTGTGTTGTTCTTCCTTCCAGCTATCGCTTTCCTTGTGCATGCCTTCTTTCCCAAAATCATCTTGTTTTTTGCCTTGGTCTTCCTCCAACAGGCCCCCAACACTGACATGTGGCTTGTCCCGAGTCACCTAACCTTTGTGCACTTTGTATCACTCCCTAGTGATCTTCTAGAACTTTTCCTTCAGCTCTGCTACTTGTGTTTGCACCTACGCGGTCTTCATCTTGAGTGTGTCTACTGTCTGGGCTGCAATTTCGTCACTGATTAATCCTGCGCACTTTGCCTGGGTCTGTGCTATATGTTTCTTGGCTTCCTCTGCCTGGGTCTGTGCTATATGTTTCTTGGCTTCCTCTGCCTGTGCAATGAATTCTTCCACTCACTCTTGAAGCGGTTCCATTTGAGCCTAACGCTCATTTTTCTGTGTTTGTGTAGTGGTGAGTTCTGCTTGCAATTTCTTCATATCCTGTGCCCCTTTGACGCGCTCGGTGATAGACATTGTCTTCTGCCTCTGCTTGAGGTCTTGGATAGTTGCGTTTATCCTCTCTTGTTCCTTGTCCCACCTTTGGACTTGTTGATCCTCCTCTAGATTTGTCCAAAGTTGTGTTGCATTCTCGAAAAAGTCAGTTGTTCTGCTAACCTGTCGCTCTATCTCCTATAGTTGCTCCACTGCCTCATGTTTCCTTTGCTCCTTTATTGCTAGTGGAGTGGTGGGTGTGAGCTGCTCATGGAGATTCTCAATCTCCTTATGATATTGATCGATTCCCTGCGCAATTTGATCAATCTTCTCTGATGTTGTGAGTTCATCTCTCTGCGCAGTTTTTGGAATCTTCTCGTAAGTTCCTGCTACTTTTCATTCTAGTCCATTTGCACGCTCCCTCTTCTCTTGGGTCTCGAACTTAGCCTGCTCACATATTATTTTTAGTGTGTCTCGCTTCTCCATTGCCTGTTGTAATTCAACTAAGTCTTTGCATGCTCGAGACTGTACCTCTTGGGTAACGCTAACCTGCAACTTGTGTAGAGCTTTGGATGGTATCCGTGGAAATACTAGTTGGATTTGAGCTAAGTCCTTTAGGGGTGTATTCCCCACAATCTCGTCCATGCGCAACATACTGGGTGTAATGTGGAATGTTGCGTTCGGCTGTGGTATTGTGTGGACTGTATCTCGCTCGCCTTCTTCCAGTCTTTCTCCTATCTGTGATGTTGAT
>SNQJ01S0222127.1:0-14980 GCA_010110895.2 Picea sitchensis
TTTCTGGTGGTCCCCCTACTCTAACATGGCAGGAATTTATTGCACTAGACTCCCACCACTTACCACAAACCACTTTACCACTTACTATTTACCACTTTTCTGGCATACCATCATCGTATCATGACATCACTTTCCACTTTTTCCCCTACAAGTACCATCTCATAACTCTGTCAGTCCATCCCCCCTATTTCACCCATCACAAGTCCCTTCACCATTGCTAGTCTCCAATCAACATCCTCCACGTCACCCGGTCATACTCGTCACCCATTTTTCACCTGCCATCTCACTCTCCAAATGACCCGTTGGCCATTTATTACAATTTAACTTATCTGTTAAGGCTACTGATCTGTCCCCCCCACTGCTGATCTATCCACCCAACCCAACGGGTATCCATTCACCCAAAACTAGCCATGCTCCTTCATTCACCCATTGCTCATCTTAACCTCACACTAGAAATTTTCCTTGTCTCCTCTCTGATTCAATCAACAGCCCAACCACAACCATTACCACTAATGTTTTTGTTTGAATTGCGGGTATTTTTCACAACAATGGCGCTAAAATCCAAGAAAGCAGAAGCTAGGGAAAATCCTTTCCTCCCACCTCTTGTCAACCTCGACAAGATCACATTGGCCGAAAAAGATCATCTAATATCAGATACAAGGTGCGAATTTGACTTCGCAGATTTGCAGTCATGGCTCAAAGACACTTTCTTAGATCAAAGCGATGAAATTGGGCTCTAGGATTCTAATATTCCTCTATATCTTTTCCCCCAGATCCATCATTTCCCTAAATTTTCCCTCAAATTCTAGGCTCATTATCTCGCCGACCAGAGAGCCATAGTCTTGTCATCAGGAGAAACTATGTTCTTCATCACACTAGAGGCCATTGATTAGATGATGCATATACCCAGAACTAAATCTGCCTCCCCTTTCAATCTTGAAATCATAACAGAGTTATACCAGAAACTATCTTTATCTCAAAGAGCCTAGATCTTTGAATTTTTCCTCCCACAGGATGCTCAGTTCCCCAAGTCAAATCCCCCGTATCCTTCATCCCTGTTCTCAGAAAAGGGCAACCAAGTCATTTCATCAATCTATTATCTGCTTGGTTATTTTTCAGACGAATGGGTGGATGAACCTATATTGGGTTTTCTGTCCATTTTCTCTACCGAGGAAAATCCCACCACTCAGTTTGAATACAACAATTTCCTAGTGGAGAATATTCACAAGCATTTTTCAAAATTTTCCATAGAGGGCATGTTCCAGTACTCCTCCATACTGGATTACATGTTCACTTTATTTCAAGTGGATAGGTTCTCTTTCTCGATGCATAAAATGGACAAGGATGGGAAGCCGTAGGCGGTAACATCTTGCACTTCGTTGCTCAGACGAAATTCCACAGAGTTCAGTTTCAAACAGTTCATCAAGCAGTTTTACCACCTAGTGGTGAGCATGCTCAGTGGAAGACCAGAACCAAAAATAAATGAGGAGATTCAGAGGATTTTATACCTCTCAGACCTTGCAAATATCGGAGATTGGTATCTTTACTAAAATCACACTGAGATCAGAATATATTGGTGCGAGTTAGCTCCATACAAGTTGCCCAAGCATTTACCCATGATGATATTTTCCCTGGAGTACATAAGACATATGATAAACTCAGATGACATACACTTTGTGTCTCTGAAGAAGAAACAACTCGGAATTAAAGGGAAAATAGGGTCTTTTATCCGCAATAGCTGAGGCGTCGGGGAAGAGGCAGACAGGTTTCTGAAGGAAATGAACTTCGGCGCTAGTTTCTTGTGGCACTATGATCTGTGCAGGATTATTTTGGAGATGAGGGTTAAGAATAAAAACATTCCATATGTTCATTCACCCAATCCCAAAATAGAGAAGTTTGCATATCAAACAGAGTGGGAGGTGAACACTCTGGAAGAGACAGAACAACATTCTCCTCCTATTATTGTCTCACAAACAAACATGCCACAAGTTCCAAAGGAGAAAAGGCCCAGGAAGGATAATTCACCTTCTGTCACCGAAGTCTCAACCGAAGATTTCCAATTACACACCAAGAGGCCAAAATCCAATCATACAACTGACACGGCTAGTGAGAAGAGAACCCAATCCACTATGGCTATGAAAGATGATCAGTCACCACTTATCTCTAGCAGCCAACAGATCACATCTACTTTTTTATCCAAGAAACAGACAGATACTTCATTAATCAACCAACCAAAACAAGGAAGCGTCAAATTGAGCATTTTTGAGAAATATGACCTGATCAAGAAGAGGAATCAGGCGCTAACAAACATCCACGGCACATCACATACTATTGTCTGTGTTTGATATAGAGAAGGGTAGAATGAACATGGCTTTTCTGTAGGCACAGGTGCCCGACCCAAAAGCAATCACTGACTACAAAAGGGCAATGTTCAAATTCCACACCAGAGATGTGCACCTAACTAATCAAATGGATCTGCACAGACAAACTAGAGAAATAGTTTTCTCCACTTTGGCAAATGCTTCTACTTCGATTGCTAAACCACAGGTCTCTCTGAGCAATGTTCAGACACAGTTAAAGTTAAAAAAGATATCATCCTTTGCAAAGGATAAAAGAATTAAAACGTTGGAAGAATTGGTCCTCAAGATAGGGTATGACCCCTCGAACGTGAAAGCAGTCGAAGAGATGCTCAAAAATAAAAATGTTGATATATCATCTCTGAGGAAACAAATAAAACTTCCACCAATGGAAGATGCACAAGCAAAGGAGATAGTTGAGACAAAAGGTGAGAAGGATGAGTTGCTCAAGTTGATCATGGAGAAAAATGTAGAGTTGAAAGAGATGGAAGAAGAACTTGAAAGGTTAGTGAAGGAGAAAGAACAATCAACGCTTATGGGAGTCATTCCATTGAGCACGGTTCCACTCACAAGGTTAAGCACAACATCTATAGCAGAAACCTCCACAGCAGAAATTCCCTCAGCAACTCCACTGACAGCTCTGGAAAAGACAGTGGAGTTAGAAAAATCCATGGAGGAAATTGACTTACAAGAGATACAAATTAGCAGACTAAAAAAGGAGTTTGAGGATATTCAGCAGCTCAAGTCTTCTTACCAAACAAGCTACTCCATGGAGAAGCAAACATCAGACAAGCTCAAACAGGAATTGCAGCAGCTTCAAAAGCAAACAGTGGCAGGCAAGACACTAGTTGAAGCCAAGGAAAATATTTGGATGGATATCTCCAAATCCATAAATGAAATATGGCATATGGTGCAAATAATGTTCTAGCAAAAAGAACTGTTACAGAGGAGTAGGCAGGCTATTGAGAAAATAAAAGGAGAGCTGGGAGAAATGCCCAAAGAAGCCATTGAGATCATTAGATTCTTGAATTTGAAAACCTGGGAAGAATTAGAGGATTTGAATATTGAAGACAGGACGAAAACCATCCTCGAAGTCAAGAGGGTTCTGACAAAGAGAGGACTAATGCTGCAGCTGGAAGAGAAAGTCCAGACTATGGACACAGGAGTTCAAAGATCTTTCAGTAAGATCGAAGCTCTGCAGAAGAAAGGTCTCCTGAACTTAATGGTCCTAAATGATAAGTTAATGACCCTTCCTGATTATAAACAGAAGCTAGCCATGGTGGCCAAAGATAGTTCGAAAGTTTTGGGAATACAGGGCATCATAACAGGAAAGGTGTTCTTAGAAACTTTGTAGCCAGACTTCAACATACAACACAAGATCCGGTAAATTTTCATCATCAAGCCAACTTTTTCCAAGTACACAGAGATGGATGAAATATACCAAAGACTACTCAAAGTCGTTATTCCCAGTCAACTACGATGGGAAGAGCTATGCAATCTGATCGAGTAGGAGATGAGATGTCCAAGTCTAGTCAGCAATCAGATCAGACAAAGTCGTGCAGATGACTCACCAACAACCTTCCCCAAGATTAGCTTGAAGAATTTGACACATCATTAATAGTCCCTAAAGTTTTGTATCTTGTTGAGTTAGTTAGTTAAATTTAGAATCTTCCACGTCTTGATCATTAATGACATGGTCGTTTTAACTTTGATTATAAATATTTCCAACTTAGAAATATTGAGGGTTGTTGATCTTTATGCCCGAGCAAGCTCTAGTTGTTGTAATTTTTATCAAGAAGTTATTTCCAGTAATACAAAGAGAAGTTTCTTAGGATTCTTGCGTGTAAATTGTTGGTGAATTTCCCTCTGTCTACGTACAAGTTTTTCCTTCTCAGTTATCATATTGTCTTTCTAAATCTAATCTTTAAAAGAAGTTAAAGTTGCAGAATTTACCATTCTGTAATGTGTTCTTAATCTTTTATATATTTAAATGTTTTTCCTCTGATGTTATAATAGAGAAATTCTTAAATGATTTTTTGTTTTAACTGATATCTCATCTTTTTCAACAATACACCATTTTTATTCCTAAAGAATCCAGCATTAGCACTATCTTGCCCTGTGAAACGAATCTTGTAAAAGTTGTCTTTAACTTCTATCTTTTTAAAACAAACCCCATAGCCCAATGGAGGTGTAAGTGATATTCATCCATTTCATTCAAAATCAATACAAACAGCTTAGTTATATTCTCTCTAACTAGCTTTAAATCTTGAAAACTCAAACAAATCTAAAACTCACAGAGAGATCCCTCTCTAAAACTAGTAGGGCTAGCTCTTAGTTTCAAAGCGGTTGGTCAAGGTTACCTCTGATAAGTTTCTTCTTACCTCATAACAACCTCTGAGAATTTACTGAGTGATAAAAAGTGTGATAGGTGCATTTGTTCTGGCGAACATATTCTTCTTCTAGTCTCAACTCTTGCATATTTGTTTTCGATAATCTAATCTGAAGGATGATTCTTCTGTACTCATTTGCTTGGTGTCTTTGGAGGCACTTGCTGAACTTTCTCTTCTACTTTTGTCTGATCTTCTTCATCTTCCCCTTCTACTTCTTCTTCATCTTTTTCTTCTTCTTTGTAAAGTTGTTCCACTGACTCATTTTCTTCTTCTTTTAATTCTCATCCACCTGTTTCATCAATTGTTACATTGATTATTTCCACAGCTTTGCTCAACCTCAAATTGTAACACTTTTATGCTTTCCTTGTACTTGAGTAACCAAAAAGTACTCCTTTTTCCACACGAGAGTCAAACTTTCCCATTTTGCCATCTTCTCTTTTGATGTAGCATTTGCTTCCAAATACTCTGAAGTGCTTCACATTTGTTGGTCTTCCTTTCCATAGCTCGTAGGGAGTTTTGTGATTATTGTTTCTCAGCATTACTTTGTTTTGAATGTGAACTTCTATATGCACTGCATGTGTCGAAAAAATATCTGTCAATTTGGAATCCATTAGCATTGTTTGAGCCATTTCATGTGTAATTATCATCCATTATGATAATGTTCCTTTGTCTATGAACCACTCTCTAAACCAATCTATGAATCCATGCACTTGTCCATTGTCATATATCTATTCAAACCTACTAAGTGTTCTTACGAATCAATCTTTGTCCATACTGTCCAAGACTCTACTACACAACTGTCCATAATGTTGACCCATTTATCACTATATTATCAAGAAGTCTTCACTACTACAACTTCTTAATCTATCAAACTGTACTTCTGCTAACTAAATACTCTAGATCTATCTACTCAAACTCTACAAGATGCTTGGAGGATGGTTCTTTGGACTATCACAACTATCATATAGAATCCTCTTGTCTAATATTCATATTACCTGGGAGTCTCTAAGCCAAATGGCTCAGAAAAATTCCTTCTCTGATGTGTATTCATCATCATCTTCATTGGTAGATTTATCATCTCTTTGAGCTCTGGCTTCTTTCTTTCTCTTTGTGGATTCATCTTTCACTACAATGCCTGAAAGTACAATCTCTTGAATTTTTTCCTTATTTACCTTTCCTTCTTTTCTTTCAGTTATTTCCAAACCTTTTTTTATCTGACATCTTTCATTTTCTCTGTAGAATTTTCTTCATCTCGTTTTATTTCCAATCTTGCGATCTCTGGGACCTGGTCTTTTTTCATCTGTTCTTCATGTTTTATTATCCATACTTTATTATATCTGATATCAGTGTTCTCTTTCATGGAATTATCGATCATGCTTCTACAATCATTAGCTATGTGTCCATAGTTATGACATTTGTAACATTTAATGTTACGTCGGGCCACATAGGCATTTCTTGCTTGAACATTTTTATAATCTCTGCAATCTGCAACCTTATGTCGAAAATTAGTATAATAAAAAGAATGGCCATAAAAGAAATTTGCGTACCTAGGAGTGAATGATCTTCTTTGTGGTGTAGTCCTTCTAAATTTTTTCCTTGATTGATCATGATCATAATTGAAGCTTCTTTGTGTCTTGAACATGGATGATCTTCTTGAAGATGTATCTTTAATAGTTTTCCTAGATTGTGGTTGACCAAGATTCCTTCCTTTGATTATTTCTGCATAACTCTTTCTATTTTCTTCATTCTTCTTTTCTAGCAACCTAGAGTGCTTCTCTTCATTCTCTATAACTGATGTGGCTATTTCTGTCTCTTCAACATTCTTGTTGATATTGCAGATTTTATTTCTCAATGTGACAACTTCTTCTTGAAGCTTCTAAACTTGTTTTTCTTTCTTCATTATATGAGACTGCATGACTTCTTATGTTCTTTTTTATTCTTCAAGTTGGAATTTTAATGTGATTATTTCTTCTTCAAGTCCTTTCTCTTCTTGACCAAACTCTGCCTCAAGCTGGTTTAGATCATTATTTATTTCCTTAAGATGACCCGTCAATATATTTTCTCTCATTTTTGCTTCTTGCTTCTGTGCTTCTATGTTGGCTTCCAAATACTGCTTTTGATCTTTAAATTTTTCTTCGATTTTTCTAGATTATTATGGCCGAGTTCTTAAGTTCTTGATGACCTGTTGGGCTTCTTAAAAAATGTGAGCACTTTCCTTTTGTTTCATCAATTCTTCCTTGAGTGACTCGTTTTCTTCTCTTTATTTTCTTAGTTCATATAAAGCACTAATCAATTCTTCTTCATAATTGTCTTCTTTTTCAATTAGTTTTTCTATCTCATTTCCTTCATGGCATTCTATCTCAAGATGTCTGCATTTTTCACAATTAAAGAAAAACAACATACCTATGTTGATTATGTACTCTTCATATTTTGAATTTGTTTGACATGGTGAACATATTTCTTCTTGATCTGTACCTGCTTCTTCTTTGGAATTTTTTGAATCTGTGATGGGTGAAGAATATATATCAAGTAACTTATCCCAAAGTTCTTTGGCTGATGAACATTTACCAACATTTTCTCTTACCGGATTAGGTAATCCTTCCCATATGAAATCCATTGCTATTTTGTTATTCTTCTTTAATTTTTTATTGGTTGCAGTCTTTTCCCTTTTTAAACTATCATATCCCATAATGACTGATAGCCAAATATAATACCCTTGTGCCTATAAAAATAATTTTGTCCTTTCACTCCAGAGCTCATACTTTAAACCATTCTGACCATTAAACATTGGTACTCCATTCTTAGAATAATCCATGATCTTCTTCCAGTGGTTAAATGATTTCCTAAAGGAACCTTCTCTGATCCCAATTATTGGAGGGGGGGGGAATCAATAATAGAGAAATTTAATCCTTTTTAACGATAAAATGCAAATGTTATATCAATGTAGCATTATTATCTAGTAGTTTCAGAGTAAGTAAACAATGAAAAAAATGATAAATCATACACATATATAGTACAACAATGTTTTTATGTGGAAACCCAAATCAGGATAAAACCATGAAATGTTTTTTCTTCTATGTATTTAAGAATTACATTCATTGGAAGCACCAAATTCCTTTGTTTTCCAGCTGCAACTGGAAGGAGGCTCCAACCCCCTAGTTTCTTAGGCTAGAACCTGGGGGAAGCTCCAACTCCCCAATTCTTTGGCTACAACCAAAAGGAGTCTACAACTGCCTATGTTCTCCGGCTACAACCACTTGTCCTTGCACCGTCCGACCGCCCTGTCATAGAAGTAGAATGATGGAACCACTATCACACTATCATTGTGAGATATACTACTATAAACCTGTACTAATCAACCTACACCAAACAACCTGTAACAACTTGTGCCAAACAACCTATAATCAAACTGTACCATAAACAATTGCATCAACCATGCCCCAACCTATACCTCAACCTGTACCATCAGTGAGTGCATCAACCATGCACCAAATATGTACCGATCATGCATCAAATAAACATAAACTATGACTCATCAATATGCACCAACACTATCAACTATACACCTCATGTATGTGCCACCTCATCAACTACTTGTCTCAACCATGTACCCAACATGTACCTCAACCAAAATCCCTCATCAATTTCATCATCCAATTCTGATTTGTAACTATGTAATAGACCTGGTGTATAAGATCACATACCTGCAAACCTTCCTTAACTTTAACAACAAGAGAGTATCATTTTCATCAAACTTCACTTTAGTCTCACATGATTAATTTTGTATTAATCAACAACCCTAAGAATAATCAAAACTATGTACCTGTAATGAATAAATATATGAAAATAATACACAATTTTCTTCAGTGTATTTTATGCAATTCCTCCAGGTTTCACTACTTGGAACTTGCCAGAAAAGGAGTTATAGCCAAAATGGCATACCTTGTTGAATTCTGGCTTATTCTAGAGAGCAAACTTGTAGATAATTCCCCACAAAGAATATTTGTTTTTTGAATCTGAAAATGCTACACAAAATACTAAAGATGGTACTCTATCCAATACATTTGGTCTTACTAAATTTGGATCTGTTATGAAGAAGTTATGACGTATTTAGATGAAACACTTGTTTTAGACTAGTTTTAGGACTAGCCACAAACCCTATTTTCCACAGAGTGTAACTCCAAAAATATAATGACCCACAAGATGAAATTTTTATCACAATTATTTGTATATGTTTCCTCAATAGATTCCATATTTCGCGCTCTGAATCATTATAGAAAAAAAATTATTTTGAAAATGGTGATATGACCTGTAAATAACATACCTTAGAAAGCATCATCAAAAGAATTTATCCTCCATTGAATTTTAGCCTTCTTTACTTCACCTTCCCTTTGAAATTTGCCTTAGATATCCTTTCATTATCTCAGTCACTTTTAGATATTTAATATTCTCATGTGTAATTAAATAAGAGACCCTTGCCTCTTATTTATACTTTTATGTAGCTTCCTTAAGGGGTTAGCTTTTAACCATCTTAAACCACTTTCCTTATTTTAGGGCTAAACCACTTCTAACCACTTGTCCACTTAATAATTTCTCCATTAAATTTATTATTTAAATAATTTCTTTTGTATCCAATTTGACTTATAGTACACTCATCACTTCACTTTATTATTTAAATAATATATTCTTTGCAACCACTTTGACTACTTTGACCTTTTGGGGCTTCTCGATGACTCATCAAGGTTATCCAATTTCACATGGCCATAAATCTCTAACCGTGAGGAGCTATGTGACGTTCCACATACCACCAGAAATGGCATGACATGTACTATCTATCTAGAATAGTCTTACCTTAAAATATTTTAAAACTCATACCATTATACATCAAACAAACTTGGGTTCATTACCCAAACCTTTGTGCTATCAGAATTCACTACCGAACTTTCTTCAAGGGTTCTCATCAATGAAAACCAACCCAAATAATCACCAGAAGAATCGTGACAAAGGAATCATGGAAACATAACTGTGATAGTAGAATCATGGTAGAAAACCCACAGTAGAAGAAGCACAACAACAAAACTGCGACAATAGAACCAGGACTACAAAATCGTGGCAACGAAATCATGACAACATAATCACGGCTACATAAATAGATCTATAATATATCCACAACTACAAGAAGAAAAAGGTATGGTTTTCATATGTGTAGTGTTGAATCTATGAATCTGGATGAGGGTTTGGCTTCTAAATTTGTTGGATGCACTCTTGGAAGTTCAGGGATTGTAGTATAGTTGATCTAAGGAATATCTACTAAAGTTTAGTACTCGCTCATAGCTGGTTATAATGGCATATTCTTTAATGCAAGGTTGGAGTCAATTTATAAGAGTTATGGCACATCTGCTTGAGGTATGTTGTGAGAGGTAGGTTTTAGCTCTTGAGATGGTATTGGTTGTTCAATATTGTTTCATATATCAGATTTGTTGAGGGATACAATTGGTATTTTTTTGTTGGTATTTGGCATATGGTCTTCATGGTCTATATTTCTATTGTGATCATGAGCATGAGATCCATGAGATCAAATTTGATTTGATAGAGGCAACAAGTTGATGTGATGGGTTGTGTTGTGCATAGTTGATGAACGTGTGATGGTACAGGTTGTGTGAATGATTGATGCATATAGTTGATAGTACAGGTTGATTGGTATAGATTGTGACAGGTTATTCGTATAGGTTGGACAAATTGTCTTATATCTACAAGATGGGTCTTTTGCTTGAGGGTTGGATTCCTCACATCTCAATTGGTGCTAAGATCTGCATGTTGGGTCTGGTATTGATATTTGGTACTCTCATGGAGTTGGTTCTTATAAACCCTGGAGATTGTAGTCTCATGTAACACCATAATACAAAATCTTACACATATATCTAGTGTTCTTTGTGTTCATTATGGTGATGGTTTAATGTTCTTTATTACTGATGAATGGTGTTGTTATATGGAAGTAGCTAATTGTGAATGAATAATAATATTTTAAGTGTTTGTTGACTAATTTTTGAAATACGTATAAAAATATCCCTACACCGATTCACCCCCACCTTTTAGTGTGGTTGTTGTGTCTAACAATGAATTTTGGCGTTTCATCTTCCAGGGTTAGGGTTTTGTATTTTATTTATGTTAAAAAGGCCTTTTGGAAACTCATTGTAAGAATGAGGATCCAAAAGGATTTTTTAACATAAATAAAATAAAAAACCCTAACCTCGGAAGATGAAACTTCAAAAGTCATGTGGGCCCCAATGGGGTAAGTTGGTACATAAACTTCTTGGGGTTGTAAATTTTGCATACAATCTTTGTTTTAGGCGCACGATAGATCTTTGGAAAGAAATATATGAGGAATGCATGTGTTTCCATCACACTTTGGTTGAGGCCTACAGTGTCCTTGTGACATGCAAAAAACATGTTGTTTAGGTCCTTAAAACGACCTCGAAAGTTTAGGACTCGAAATACTGTAAAACAACTGCCAAGATGAAAACCACTATTTTGAGCAAGCGGAATAAGTGGGTGGACATCAATTTCCTCCTAGATCAGCTAGGGGAAATCATTACATTATTGTGTTCATTTATTATTTCACTAAGTGGGTGAAGGCCATGCTTATGTTTTCGAGCGACAGTGAGACTACTACGTTCTTCGTATTCAATCACATTATAACTCAGTTTGGTGTTCTGAAAGAGATTGTCACTGACCATGGTATTCACTTCTAGAACAATATGATGTCAAAACTTGCTTCTAAGTTGGGTTTTGGACATGATCACTCATCTCCATATTACCCACAGGTGAATGGACAGGTCAAGGTCATTAATAAGTATCTTAAAAGCATGCTTCGGTGTACCGCCAGTGCTCTATCTGGGTTTATGGGAATACCAGACCACAGTAAAAAAGGCTACTAGATTTTCTCTATTCCATCTCGATCATGGGATGTGTTAGCACTTTATAAATTCTCTTGGTTGCAAAGAAATTTTTAGAGGTAACCTCAAGCCTACTTTCAGACTGGAAGCTAGCCTCCTTCCAATCTAGAGAGGGCTCTCTCCTATTATTTATTCAATAAATACAAGGGTTAGATTTTATGTTGATGAAAATTTTATGAAATGGTCGGTAGGGATGAGAGAGATACCCATTGGGCATGGAGTCATAAGAGATATTAGTTCTAGGTTTTCAGAATCTTGGTAGGAAATCATTTAATCACAGAGGCCAGACAACCAACTATTGCTAGACTTACAAACTTTAAAGATGAACAGATGAAAGTGAAAACACTCAAAGACACATAGAGCATCCAACTTAGATGAATTTTTCATAAACTTATTAGTCTAAAAAATAATATTTGAAACAAAATAGATACAGAGCATACTGAAATGATTTCTACATCAACAATTTCTCTTTCAAACAAATAAGTATACATTTAATGATCACAAAGAAAGAATAACATACACTAGGAACAATGACTACAACAACTAAACACATGAATCTCCGAGGAAATGGTTAAAACGCTTATCTGTAGACCTTTCATTAATATCCAAAAAATATTACAAAGCCAATAGTCTTTCTTACTCAACTCTCAAACCCTTTTACAATATTCTTCATCATAATATATAGAATTAGATTTCCTTATAACTCTATGAAGTTCAAATAGTTAGGGTTTCATACCCAAAAATAATTTACAACTGATTAAACTACTTCCTTAACATACTATTAACTAATTTTCCACACGCCTCTACAATTTAAGGTTTAATTTTTTGAAAAACGTATACAACCCTAATATATATTTGTTACATATTTTAGTGGAAAAAGGATTTATTACTTGATATTGATGCTGACATGGAAAATTTATCCAATCTGGCAACTGAAAATGCCTCTTCATGAGATGACTAGTGATTTCACAGCAACGAGGCAATTTGATGTGAAATCTTTGCTTTGGTAGTTTCACAACAAAATATGCTGCAAAATATCTATTTTTTCTTGTTGATGTTGAAAAATTCTTCAAATTTGATCCAAAAACTTTAGATGATTTCACAAAAGAAAAAAAATGACTTATCTTGAGTGTTACTAGACTATTCCACTGTTGGTCTAGGTGGATATTGGTGGCCACCCACCTATTCCAACTGGATCCTCTCGACAATTTTTAGTTCAACACGTTCTTCTGTACTTCTTTGTGATTGTGGAGTCTACACTTTTGGGGTTGTCTAAATATCTACACATCTTCCAGGTGGAGACTGGTGGCCACCCACCTAATCCAACTAGCTTATTTTGGAAATTTTCATGTCAACACATCTTTCTGTACTTCCAGGGTCATTTTGGGGACCTAGCAATGTATTTTTGGCTTTCCATATTCAAACTATAGAAAAATTCATATTTTGATAGCGTAAGGTGTATTTCTCAAGAATACCTTTCCAAGAGGCTATCATACGCTTAAAACAGAGGTCGTATGCAAAATTTATGACCCCGAGAAGTTGAGGTACCAACTTACCCATCGGGGTCCACATAAATTTTGGTGTTTCATCTCTTAATGTTAGGTTTTTGGATATATAGGGTTTTAGAATTTATGAGTAATGTTAAAATGGACTTTGGAGCCTCATTTTAATCATTCTTCTTATATGTATGCGTGTAGCAGCCACATCTCTTCTCAGAGATACCTACCACCATTCGAGCAAGTTGTTTTTAGTTTTGCAATTTTACAATTTCAGCCTATTTTATTTCTTCAATAAAATTTATTATGCACTAGATATCTATCATTGTTCTCTATATCTCCGTGTTATTGTATTAAATTTGTTATTGCTTTTGTTCCACTCATAAATCTGGATCAATTGCAACCTGGGCCAACAAGTGCAGATTCTGTTTTGCAATCTGTTCCTTTCTCTGTCTCTCCTTTGCCTTCAATGTCTTATTCTTCCTATACAGACTTTTCATTTGTTTGTGTAAGGGGAAAGATATCTTGACCATCCTTTTTTTGTTCTCCAAGGATTCTTCACACAGGTCTAAGTGCTTTGATATCTTCCTTTTCATCTTTCTATTTTCCTCCTTGAGTTGCACAATTTCATCTTGGGCTTCTTTCAACTGTCTCTTTAGTATTTTAACTTTCATGTCCTCTTCTTCTAAATGGGATTGAACGTCAACAACTTCTTCAACAACACACTGAAAAGGCATCTCAAGTCTAGTCTCTTCATCATGAATCTATATTCTTGCCAGTGATCTGGTTACAGGTCTTCCAAACCTTTCTTTTTCAAGTAATTCTGGACTATACATCACGATTTTTCGTCGTGGAGGTTGGTCTTCTACAACATCCTTAGTTTCATGAAAATGAAATCTCTCATCTGTAGGAATTAACTTCTTTGTTGAAGACCTAGTGAATGGTTTCCTGTGTTTTTCCACTTTTGTTTTTTCAGGGGTGAAAAGGAGTTTTTTCCCTTTCATCTTGCTCCTCTTACTGTTAGGGATTTCTTCAATGTTTACAGTTGCATCAACACCCTAAAATGGATTTTTACCTTTTTTCTTGGATCCTTTGCTAAGAGATGTATTGGTTGTAGTGTCAAGGTTTTCAATAACAATAGGTTGTTCTTTGTCATCTCCATTTTTCCTCTTTAAATTGCTGGAATATGTTTTAGCACTGGTGGAAGGTGTACTTCCCTTCCGTGACTTGAATTTCCAGAGATCAAACCTTCATTTTGACCCCATCAAAATTTAGGGAAAATTTCTTAGCCACCTCCATATGTCCTCCCTGTATCTTTTCATATAAGATGAGACATCCTACTTCTTGGAAATATTCTCTGAAAATGGGTTTTGAGTCCAACAATTGTAGACCCTGGGGTTTGAACCTCACTATATCACACCCCTTGTGTACTTTCTTCTTTTCCTTGATTTGATCCATAGCTATTGGTGAAGAATGTTGAGATGATGGTGGGTGTAGGGGTATTAAGTCTTAAACAGTATACAAGGAATCTTGGCGTGTTAGAAGTTTTTTGAAAGATATATCTATAGGGATTTAGCAGTAGGGATTTCATAGAAAACTAACATAAATTTTGCAGCAAATAAAGATGGCACAGTTCTGATAGGTGATTTAGGGTTTTAGCACGAGAGGAATATGCAACAACAAATGAATCTTCAAGGATGTCAAATGATCAAGATTTTTTTTATAAATTAGCAGTAGCTTGAATCATTCCAGATATTTCGCAACAGACAAACAATTTCACA
>SNQJ01S0222128.1:3913-14979 GCA_010110895.2 Picea sitchensis
GGCTATTAGGCCTAGGGTTTGCTTCCAAAATTATTCTCTGTCAAGGTTAAGGTGCTCGGGGGTGGCTTCGGCCTATGGTTGGGTGACAATATTGCTATATTGTCTATGGTTAAATGAGCAGACCTATTATTTCTAACATCATTCACATAGATCCTAGTTGAGGCTTGGGTGAACAAGGTTGCCACAACTGTAATGAAGAAAGACCTAAATCCTAGCCAACATAACATATGAAGAATGAAATCCCATTAAATCCTATCATCTGCCTTATCAAATCTATTTTCAAAAGAAAGTATTTTCGCCCCAAATTCAATGTTCTCCCAAGCTATGATGAGATTGGGGAGAATAAATCTACCTTTATAAAATCTATTTACTTTGGGCAAACTAACATCAAAACAAGCAATAAAATCCTTCTAGCCAGGGCCCTTGCTAAGATTTTGTAAGAGACATTTAGAAGTGCAATTGGTTGCCATCCTTCAACCAATTTCCTTTTGGAGCCCTGGGGATGAGTTTGCTCAAACCTGCATTGATCCACTTGCCCATCTATCGTTTCTTAACTCATTTTCAAATAGTTTGGACCAATCACATTTCACATTGTTTTGTAAAATTCAACAAGGAGGCCATATTGGCCTGATGACATTTAATTCTTCATCTCCCTCAGAAACCTTCAATTCTTCTAGTTCTATATCTTGATAAAGGTGTAGTCTTTCTATATTTCCAACCTTCTACTTGCTTGATGAGGTCCTTGGCATTACGATCAATACCCACGGCACAAAAAATCTGTTAAAAATGATCTTGAAAGATTTGTTGGATTTGTAGCTCATCTTTAGTTAAGATTCCTCGCGGGTCTCTAAGAGAGAGAATTCTCTACAAATTATTCTTTCTTTAAATAATGAAACTAGAAATTTGTGGGTGCATCACCATCCTTAACCAAATGCACGTGTCACTTTCATGCATCCTTAACCCAATGCATTCGTTTTCCTTTAGTTGTCCATGTTTTCCTTTTTATTTAAATCAAGAAACATTTTGTGGTCCTTGAGATGCTGCATATTGTTACATCTTGCCTCTCCAAAGTTGAAATAGATAAAAAACTTGGCAATGATAATGCTTATCATATACACCTTAAAATGTACAAGGTATATTATATAGTTACGATATGTAAAGTTATGATATAATATAAAAAGTATGTTACGTAGGTATAGTATATGAAGTTAAAAGCTCATAAAGTGTTCTTTTAAATTAAAACTTCCATCTCAAGTTATAAAAGTTAAGGTACCATTTAAAAATCGTAAAGGTTAGTAGCACTTAGTGGAAGCAAAAAGAAGTATTATAGAAACCATGGAACAAATATTTATGATAGAATGTAAGTGATTGAAAAAATAATTAGAGGGACTTCAAATGAAAAATTTAGAGCAAATTTAAGAATTATGCGATTTACAAAATGAAAACAAGTACCTCATGATGTAGTGGATTCTTTAAAATGTGAAGCAAATCATCAAAAGATAAATGAAATTCAACAAGATGAGATTGAACAAGAGAATTGTATAATTAATTTGGAAGATATTGACAAATTTCTATTAGGAAAAGATAAGGAAATTGTTTGTTTAAGAAGCCAAAATGATATCTTGCTCACATAGGTTAAATCGTTGAAACAAAGCAAAAAATGTTTTTGAAAGTTGAAGTGAAAAATGTCAACAAAGAAACATCTATAGACTCCATTAAATTTGAAGATCAAATTGCCACCGCTGATAAAATTTTATTTATTGACTATTTGACTTAAATATCTAATAGAGAGATTAATATTGCATAGCCTAAGGTTAATAAGGAATATCCTAAAATTGAGATCAAGAAAACACCTCCTACAACTGAACCTTATTGCCATCCCAACCATGAGAGTCATTGCTCTAACCATACAAGCTATCAACATTTGCATTGCTTTGAAGTTTGAACAAGATAACACTCTCTTTATATTCCAAAGAAACTTCTTACCAAAGACATACTTGGAGTCATGATAAGAAAAGTCCCATTCACAAATCTTATCAATGGATATTTCCAATAAAAGTCCTAGGTTGGATTGATGCTTCTACAATGAGTCACTATTGCTTAGAGTTTCAATGGTCTTTTCACCTTGTTTCCTCTTCTGCTTTGAGGATGAAGCCCTCTTAGATAGAAGGGCATGTAATATACCTAGTTACTATTATCTATACTTAATAATTATTATGTGGAGTCTCACCCCTTAGGGTTTCTAGGTGTCTTAGGTATTATATATATCGCATTCTTCTTCCCTTTACTTCACTGCATATCATCATATCTTGCCTTGTCGAATCCAACCAAGGGACTAATTGTTGTGGATGTGCAAGCATTGCCAAGTGGAGTCGCTTCATTATATTGACACCGATGATATTTTTTTGCTTCTATTGTCAATAATCACATGCAAGGGTGGTTGTTAACTTGACATTTTGTATGGAAGGGGCGTTCTTTTTCCTTTGTGGTATCAATTGGTATGTTGGACCATCGCATTTGAGTATTCAAGCACGTTGGTGGTTCCACTTTAACATAGACTTGTGCTTGGTAGTCATCTTGAGTTATTTGTATAATGAGAATTTCCAATTTAACATAGACTTGTGCTTGGTAGTCATCTTGAGTTATTTGTATAATGAGAATTTCGAGGGCTTGACACTTATTGGTGGAGCGAGTACTAGAATTATGGTACTAGCCCCATTTTTGTAGCTTTATAGCTTGATGTTGTTTGTTGGCCTTATGATCGATTTTGGACATGTCATTGATTTAGTCAATTGGTGTTGACACTTTTCTAGTTGTTTTTACAATCTTTCCCCATTTTGTTACTGCAGAGTTGGAGGTCGTGAGGGCCTTGCATTATATTACATGGGAGATTGCGATTGATTGCTATCAACGAGCTTTTGTCATCGAGACTATTGATAAAATTCACAGGTATTGTTAGTCGTTCTTACTCTTCAACTTTAGTAGTAAATCCATAGGTATCACCAATGGTGTTAGTGGTCAAAAAGTCAAGTTCATCTTGGATATAGCATTGTAGACCCATTTTATATTTTAGAATCTTCAACTTCTCAGGATCCCACATGTCCAAGGAAATGAACATGGTGTGAAACTTAGAAGTATACTTTGTCATAAACCAACTAGGGTTTTGGTGTAATCATTGCCATTGCATATACTTGTCTTCTGTGTATTTGACAGGATGAAAATTCTGCCTAAGAATCTCTTTGGATTTGTTCTAGTACATGATAGGTTCTTAGTATGCTTTGTGGCTTGTTACATGTAACCTTCCATGAAAAAGTGCACTCAGAGCAAATATGATAATAACAAAGGATATCTTCAATTTGTCCTCATAGTAGTTCTTTTCAAAGTATGCATGTAATTGCTACAATCAATCTTCGAGAACTTTGAAATTGATTTTACCTTTGAATAGTGGAATCTTGAGGTTAAACTACAGTTGGAATGGACTACGACCCATTGAATGCAGTTTGTGTATCGTTTGCAACATGGGAGGTTAGTGGCATGAAGTGATTAAGTCGTATCATCCTATGGAAAAATTGACTATATAGTTATTCACATGGTTTTTGCAAGCCTTATCTATGAGAGTTTAGAGTCTAGACACGTTCAAGGGTATCAAAATAATTTTGAGTAGAGGTGTGTTGGTTAGTAGCCATTTGGGAATGGGTGCATTGCATAGGAAGGTAATCTAGAGGCGTTGTGGGCTAACTTCCATGCTTGCAAACCTAGTCCAAACATGCATGAAATACTAATGAATTTTGTAGGCTCGAGAGACAAATAAGGAATTTAGAAGCTCCAATGTTATAAATATATATGTATCGAGGTGACAAAGTAAACAACAAGAGAAAGTTTGGTGATTTATTATAACAATACATGCATACAGAGGTAACCAAAGAAGCATTAACATATAAACTAAAGTTTGCATTATAGTGTCATTCACATTACACAAATTTAAGGAGATAAGATAAGATAAGATAAAATAAGATAATTTTGTTAATGTTCGACTAATGACCACAAAAGTAGGTCAAAGGGACTGTGGAGTACAATGATGTCCATGTAGTGTAGGAGTACCAAAAGGTCTCCTATAAAAGGCGAGATGCAGAAAGTAAAGTGCAATAAAGTAGAGTAGTAGAGAGTGAGATCTACTTTGAGGCATGAAGAATCCTCGACCCCGAGTTCACAGACCTGCTCAAATGATGAGATGTACCGTAGGAGAAGATCTATGGACAAGAGGAACCAAAAGAAAGGATGTAGGTCTATCATGAGATGGACCCATCTCTCCTACCATCCTAGGCTGAATGAAGAAAGCTGAGTATAGTTGGGTGTCCCGAGGGGGAACTAGTGGGGTGCCTAGATCGTTTGTTATGCTGCTGACTGGTAGAGGTAGTGCATCGATGAGGTCTGGGGGATTGCATCCATCTCCTAGGAAGGGATCTGGTTTGGTCATGCCACTGAAATATCGTGGGACAAGGGAAGGTCCCATGGGTCTACACTGATCTGGAGAGCATTACAAAGAGTATGAGAGATATTGTAGAGCAAAGATGCTTTGTAGGACTAGTTTTGAGAAGGGATGTAATGGCTAAGTCTCATAGAATACTTGATACAACTTAGTAATTGAGCATCCCCATTATGATGCAATATGAGGAGTATATTTAAGAAGTCTTCTCTAACAATCGTGATGGTTGGCACCTTCGTAATGTCGCAATGGTTGAGATGATTCAACTTCCTACTATGATGGTCACATTCTTGATTTGATTTGTGGTTGGTTGGAGATTTGTAATGAAGACTTGCAGCTTGAGTTTGTATATGATTGCAACCATGGTCTTCATGTATACCAATAAGGATGTTTATGTGTATTGCAGTGGGAGGATTGCGGTTGCGGCAAAAAGAGTTTTGGAGGGGCCATAAGAGGTGGTTTGTGGGTGCCACATAGGGACTATGAGTTAGGTCACTTTGTGGGACAAACTTCTGGCTTCATGTTATGACCCTAATGGGTGTTGTTGACCACCTATTTCAACTAGGTGTCAACGTCATGTACCATGAAGATATGTACCTTGTGGTACAACAAGTTTGAAGACTTATGGCTCAGCAGGGCAATTTTGCCCCCGACACTTCTTTCTATGTACACAGAATGTCCGCTCCCCTGCGTGGGATAATTTTGTAATATGTCAACATGGGTCAATTTTTATTTAGTTGCCTAGGACTTTATCATTAGAGAAGTCCTTTCATTGAGTGTTTTTTTTCCTTAGGTAATTAATCTTGCTTTTCGACGATTTTAATTACCCTTGAGTTTTTCACTCAATAATCCTCCAAAGTGGCGAAATGCGTTCTAATGATCGAGCCCAATAGGTAACTAAGGGCTGAAAGTGTTGTATATGACCATGCTAGACATCTCTTGGAGTCTTGTGGAATTTCGTTAAGTTTTGATGGGTGTTTTTAATAATTAAAATTTTCTGTAAATTGGAAATTTTTAATTATTTTTGATGTAAAATGTAAAAATTTGGTCCTTGGGGATTTTGTATAGGGGTATGAGTACTCAAATCAAATGGCTTATGACCCTCTACACCCTTGGACCAAGTTTCAGCTCATTTGGACAAATTTTGCTGGTTCAATGTCCATGAAGAGTCTAAGTCAGTAAAAAATCAACAAATAATTGGCTAAATTAAAAATGCCAATTTTTGCCAAAAGTTGTTAAACATGAGAAAAGGGGGAAAAGTTGTTTCCTAAGACATTTCTATGTAATAAGGGGTCAAATAAATCAAATTCCCCCTTTCCCACCCCTTATACAACTTAACTTTAGAGAGGGGGGCGAATTTGTCTCTTGTGGGGCTCACCATCTCCATTGGATTGGCCATTTGGTGATGGGGACCACATGGGGGGCCCATTCCACACCTTGGGTGACCCCTTGGGGCATTAGAGAAAGGTTTAAACTTAGGAGAGGGGGTTTCTTCCCCCATTTGTTGAGTTTCCTCTCCTAGTGGGAGTTCTCCCTCTCTCATGGTGTGCCCCTCCCCCTTGAGTGAGCTTCCCTCTTTTGGAGTGACACTTGTAATGCATGCAAGGGGGGTCTCTCTTCCTCTCCTCCCTCAAAAGAAAGGCCCCTCTATTCATTTTGGGATCTAATTTCAGAGCAACTCCATGCTGCCCATTTTTTTCCTCACTCTCCCTTGCTCTTCCCCCATTTTCTCTCTTGTAATATTGTTGCCATAGTGCAACCATTCTTTTGATTAATAGAAGTGAAGCTTTGGAGGAACTCTTGGTGTATTCTTGGTGCTCTTTGGCTGCTCTCATTTGGTGTTTTCCTTTGCTCGAGGTAATATTGTGAATTTCTGTTTAATCTATTGCTTGCATTGTTTTACTTGAAGAACCCCAAGCAAAGTATTTCACTGGGGATAAATCTGTAGTAGTATTGCTATAGGTTTATGTGATTTGCTTCTACTAAGGTTTGCAAAGTATTTTGTAGACCTTTTAGAAGATCTCACCTTCTTGCCTCATTGTGTAGCAAGGGTTTACAGGTTTGCGGGTTACTCAAAGCTTGAAGGCGTGGACTCCAAAAACTTCATTTCACTTCACCTAAATTTCTGATATAATTTTCAACTCATATTTACTCATTTTCTGCACTTATTTGTCTTCTAAATCTCGCAAGCTAATCAAGTTTTATGTTCAGATTTTGTATATAAAAATTTCTATTTCATATACTAACCAAAACTAACTCATTTTTAAGTGGTTTTAGGCATTTTCCAGCAAACGTTACTTGCTGTTTTTTGCAGGTTTTCGCCAGTCCAAGGGGAGGTGTTGCCCAATTTTGGCCACAAGGAGCTCAAGGAAGCATCCAAAGGCCTTGGTGCAAAACCCTCTCTCTATTCTTGCTTTCCAAATTATTGTAAGCAGCCCAAGAGAGTCTCTTGGGCTTGTATTCTTTTCATTTTCATAATCTGTAAAACCCTCTCTCTATTTTCATAAGCTTGTTTCATTCTTGTAGAGTAATCTTTCATAGTGTATATCTCAATAAGTCAATTTTGATAATCTTTAGGCACTTGTCTAATTGTTGTTTATTAAATAAAGGTTTGTCTGTCATTGAGAGAACTGCATATTGCATTTGTTTCTTGTCATTGGGTTGGGTTTCCCTAATTGATAACTTAATTAACTCCTAGAACATTAATAAAAACTTCACATAGTTTAATAGGGTCTACCCCCCTTGGCTTCCCTAGGAGTGAGCCTAGACGGAAGGAGTCTAGATCGAAGTGACAATGGGTCTAGACTTAGGTTTGTGCCTCCAAGGACACATCAAGTGGGTTGGAGACTTCTCCATGATTGTAGGTGTGTATTAGGACGACATCTTTGGCGCCATTGATCGAGGTGACAGTGGGTCTAGACTTAGGTTTGTGCCTCCAAGGACACACCAAGTGGGTTGGAGACTTCTCCATGATTGTAGGTGTGTATTAGGACGACATCTTTGGCGCCATTGCCGGGGATAAGTCTTTCTACTCCTGGAATACGACTTTTTGTTTTCCTTTTTGTTTTTGCTTTGTTTGATGCTTCTTGTTTGTTTAGAATAAACTTGATCATATGGCGACTCCACTTCAAAATGATTTGACAAAGTATTCTTCAAGAAGGAACTCACGGTTTGCTTAGCTTCATCCTTGAATTTGAAAGGGTTTTTGGAGGAGGATAGACAAGCTTTCTTCTTGTAGGATCTTTAATAATTTTTGGGTCCCAGTCCATTTCTGTAGACCTTTTTCTTTACTTAATGAGTCTAGTTTAGAAATGGATGATCTTTATAGACCTATTGATTTTTCTGAAATAAATGGTTATCCGCATGTGATTCGAGAAAGAGTTTTACAAAAGTTGCCTTGTTTTCAAGGTAGTAATGTGGTTGATGCTAGACGTCATGTTATGTTTGTTTCCCATTGCTTTTATAAATGGTGTCACAATGCTAGACATGAAGATATAGGAATGAAATTGTTTATCATGTCCTTTGATGATGATGATCTTGATTGGTTCATGAAACTCAAGGATAACCAAGTTAAAACTTACAAAGAATTGGTTGATGCTTTTATGGAAAAATGGAAGGAGGATGAACCTCCAGATATAAAAATAGTCAATTCAAATGTTAAGATAAATGCTTCAACAACTCCCATCGAGAAATTAATAGAGGTTATTGAAGCTAAAAAGCTCATTTGTGTAAATCAGTTAAAAGTTTTGGAAGCTCACCTTGCCAGTGCAAGTAATTACATTGGATACTCAGATCGTATAGAGCGAGAATTTCAAAGAGAATATAAAGAGGAACTTCATTTAGAAATTTCGGATGAGTCAGTTGCAGATCAGGAGGAAACAAATGAATTTGAGTTTGAAGTTATTGAATATCCAGATAATGCAAATCCCCACCCGCCTCCCGAAGAACCCATCTCTTCAGAAAAGATCTTCGACGACCTTGATGAAAACAATAAAGCAATTTCCTTGACAATTCCACTTCCAACCTCTCAACCATCAGATGATTCAATACAAGATAATGGGAATGTGGAAGGCAACTTCAGTTTACAAGTTCCAGATCATTACGAACAGTGGTTGGCCTTCCACCATGACGGTCATATGCAAAAATTTATCAAAAGTTTACAAGGTTTGCCAAACTTCAAAGTTTGGTTAAATAAAGGAAGACATATGTTGCTTGGGTGGTCCATTCTCAAGGAAAACTCCAAATTGATAAAACTTGGAAAATAATCTTCAACGACTCACCCTGGACAGGGACTTTTTAGACACTTGGGGTCTTACCTCATCCATAGTGTGGTCGGTCATAATTCTTGTTGATTTTTCAAAAGCTAGGTTAAGCATGAAGTTTATTCCATTTTTGCATTTTACTTAACCATAAACAATAATGTTGCAGTAACCAAGATCACAAGAAGAAACACCATGCATAAGAACACAAGAAGTATCCTGGGAAACCCTTCTCAACAAGGGAAGAAAACCCAACCCCCTTTGCTATAAACTTCAAGAGAAAGACCTTCACCACCAAGAATGACCTAGCACACAAGAGGGTGCTTAAGCCCTAGAAAACTAGCGCCCAAGAGAGGTGCGCACCTTTTACCAAGTAGTTGTGTTTGCTGTAATTTCCAAACATACAAGAAAGATATGATTCCACAATGGGGAATCATCCCTTACTTATATTAGACTTGTCCAATCAACAAAGGCGTCTATTGGCTCAACAAGGCTGACCTCTCTATGTCACTTTATAATATATTATTATTATTATTATTATAATCAATATCAATATCAATATTAATTATCTTTTACATTTATTATTAATCACATTAAGGTGGGGCCGACCTGTACCCTTTATATAACTATTAGGGTTATAGGTAGGTCCGACTCTTGAACAACATATAACAAAGGATCTGATACACCCACTAGTGCTCATCCACTAGGGGCACATCCATAGGGGCACATCCATAGGGATGTCATAGCTCTGATTCACTACATTACACAGAAGAACCAGGTCTTCACATGTTCACCTGTGCTCGTCCACAGGCACGTCCACTCTACAGTTCTGCTTTCCCACTGCCACCGACAGGAGAATCATCTGGAGTCTTCTCGTCAACTTTGCTGCTCCGAGGAGGCTAATACATCATCTTCATTTCTGTTCTCATGACGATGTACCCAACACTTTGAGATTTCACACGTTCACCTTATGCTCAGCCATAGGCACGTCCTAACTCAACAGATCGCTTTTCCACTGCACAATCATCTGGAGTTCTTCTCAACTCTTTGAATGGATGAGGTCATCTCTACTTTCCCAACTCTGTCTCAGGCAGGAACCACGTACCCTTCTCAGGGGCTTTCTCTCAGGTTTGTAAGCTGAGAGAAAGACTTCCATAGCTGCTATGTTCCACATCTCACAGGTTTGTAAGCTGGTGGATCTCTCCCATAGCTGCATTCATCAACACTCCCTCTCACTAGGGAGGCATTCTTTATCCTGCCAAGTCTCACACGGATGTATTTTGAATTTTGTCTTGGTTGGAGTTATCAACACTCCCTTTCAACTAGGGAGCCATTCTTCACGAAGTTAAGTTGGTGAATATATCTGCAATCTTCTCATGTGTAGGAAGGTATTGCATGTGTACGATTTTCCTTTGCATCATATCTCTGAACTAAGGATATTTCATCTTATTGTATTTCGATCCACCAGGAAACACTGGGTTCTCAAGGATCTTTACTCACGGCTTTTGGTTATCATCATAGGATCCATCTCATGGTCAAGTAAATCTGTCGGAAGCTTGTGAAGCCACATTGCTTTGCACACTTGATTCTTATATACTCTGCCTCTATGGTACTCAAGGCTACAGAGTTTTGTTTCCTGCTGCATTAGGAAACCATGAAAAACTTCAGGATAGAACATCAGCTGGATGTGCTTTTCCGGTTCACTGTACTTTCTGCTCAATCTGAATCGGCAAATCCTGCAAACTCAAGTTTATACTGGAGGCATATCTTAGGCCATATCCAACTGTGCCTCGTATATATCTCAATACATGTTTTGCTGTTTGTCTAGTGAGTCTGTCTTGGTTGACTCAGGAAATGACTAGGCACATTCACTGCATGGTATGAATCAAGTCTGGTGTTGACCAGATACATTAGTGATCCAATCAGTTGTGAATCAGTCTTGTCTGAATCATCATCAATCTTCTTCTTTAAATCCAACACGGTGGATTTTGCATTTTGTCATAATGAACTTCTTTAATATTTTCACTGTATATTTTCCTTGACTTAGAAAAATCTTATAGGTCATCTGTCATACTTCTTGTCCCAAGAAGTAGTGCATCATACTCATATTCTTCATCTCGAATTCAGAAGTCAAGGATTACTTGTAACAACAACGCTTTCTGAATAAGTCATCATGATCAGGCTCTTGTCACCAATACAATAATGATATAGGTTTGGATCAACAACATTCTTGCTGAAATCCAAACTTATCAAGAATCTATCTATCTGATATAGTTTCCAACTCATGGATGGAGGTACGGATGGAAGTGTATCGGGTTCAC
>SNQJ01S0222129.1:0-14822 GCA_010110895.2 Picea sitchensis
AAGGAAGGATGTAAAGGTAATAAAAACACAAGGGAAACCACAAAGAAAGATGAAAATAGCTTCCATATCTTAGCTTCAACATAACACATGGATAAAATTCCTAAAGGAGAGCATCAAGGAACAAAGAAAGAGTAGGAAATACAAACAAATCAAGAAATTAATCAGGAAGAAATATAGAAATGTCAACACATGGAGCAAGGCATTGACAACCCAGAGAAGGAAATGAGAGAAATTAAGATGCAATATCTAGAGGTTCTTGAAGACTCCTAAGATGAAACAAAGGAGGAGGAACCCACCCAGTTATCAGAGCAATAAGACATGGAAGTAGACATCAAAACTCTGATAGTTATTCATGCTAAACAAGATATTAACAACATGCAGGCGGGACAACTCTGCAGGCTCCAAAGAGAGTTACTCGGAAGGAAGAGTAAGGAACAAACACAAGAAAATACGATCTCATCCTTAAGGAACCTAGGAATTAAATCAAACTCATTGAAGACTACTAAAACACAAGAAGGGGAAGACAAAAAAAAAGGTCACAAACCTCATAGAAAAGTCGTCGAAGAAACATGAGCACTTCTCATTGACTCAGGAAAGCTAGTGGGACTACCAGATAGGTATTTCTTACCCCAAACCAAAAGTTAAATATGAAAATATTTTCCTGGAATATAAGGGGACTAAATGCTGCATCCAAATATAGAATTCTTAGGAAAAAGATAGATCAAGAAAAAATAGATATCGCATTGTTGCAAGAAACTAAGTGTGATGATAGGAATATGGAACGAATATAAAATAAAATTTGGAACTCATGTGGCCTTTGTTCTGAAGCAGACGGTGCTTTAGGAGGGATTCCCCTCCCGTGGAACCCAAATAAGATTAAGGTGGATATGGTTTCCCAAACTAATAGAATAATCAAAATTTCTTACACGATTTTCGAGTTGGAAGAGCAGGGGTTTGTAACCAATGTCTATGGCCCTAAAGAGCCTGTAGAAAAAAGAGACATTTTGACACAAATGCACCCTCTGCACATCCGCTCACAGGATCCTCTCTTCCTTCGGCCCGAAGAACACTAACTGGTCCTTCTATTTCCCTATCAGGGAATCTTCACCCACATAAATCTCCGTGCGATCCCCTCTCTGCACTCGGAGGATCGAATTTCGCACCTTCGCGAGTTTAGTGGTCGATCGTTGGACTCTCGGATCCCCAAAGACCGATATGAGTCAACGCTGACTCCCTCCCTTACTCTGTCGGGACCTCTCCTATCGCGATTTCGCTACTCGCGATGTCGAACCTTCATTTTACCAGCTCCGTACNTGTCGATTATCTGACATGCGTGCGAGTTGACCTTTCAACGACCTGTCACCTCTATCGGGAATTTAGGGTTCGCGATTTCGTGAACCCTGATGCTATTATATCGGGACTTCTTGCCACGAAACCCCGATAGATTATGCCACCTGTCCTCCACTTCGCCGACTCAGCTGTGTCCCACACTATCTACGTAGCTATCGGGATATCGCGTATCACAACATCGCGATTCCCGTTGCCAAATCTTCGACTCTTTTCTCACGAAATACCGATAGACGATTTTGCGAATAATCCAACGGCCCTAGCTGGCTTGGATCAATGGCTCTATATGTTCTGAGCTTCAACCTTCAATCGAACACTCGCCGTATCTTCCTTGCACCTCCACAAGATCTAATGGTTCACAGAGTATCGCGAATTCTCCTCGGGGAATTCTGACTGCCCATTCCTCCTTTGGGAAATCTGTGAGATGACTAAACGTTCTTCCACAGAACTCGTCCCCCTGCATACAAACTTGCGACGCTTCTTGCCAACCTTCAAGGCACAACTTCTCTGCAGTGTCCTTCAACGAATTTGAAGGCCTATCCCTCCTGAGATTTCCCACAACCTTCGAGTCCTTCAGGAAACTCTTACATGCACTCCTTGCGGCAACCTTCAACCTTGACTAAATGTTGAAGTCTTTCGACTCTGCGCACTCCTTGCAGTAGCAGTCCTTCAAAGCTTCTACTCAGATTCACAACTGAGACTCCCCCTTAGCCTGTGCACTCCTTGCACGGCTCCAGCAAACCAATTTCACTTATGGGTGAACAAGAACAAGAATTAAACTACCTGAGCCTCCGTCAACACACTCCTTGCGGATGTTTTTCGACTGCACTCCTTGCAGGAAACCTCACTCAGATAGAGAAACAATTGAAACTCATTCCCTCTTCCCTTCAGACTTCAATTTGAAACATGAAATCATATGCACAACATATCAAAGCAAATGCATAATAGGAAAACAAACATTCATGAGCATATCAACAACGATACACAGAGAATAGACACAAAACCATGAATTTGAATCAAAGCTTTCTTCTATTAATTCAAATATATGTACATGGATGTTCTTCTACAACTCTCTGCTATTCTCCTATGCTCTTCCTCTTCTGAATTATGCTTTCTCTCTATTTCCTGCTGACTAATGTTATAATGTACAATGAGGGTGTCTATATCCATTTTCCCTCCTGTGCTCTAGAACTGTCTAATCTATGAATTTAAGTCTATCTACCTGCATTAACTAGATTAAATGCCTCCTATCTACTAAGGATGAGAGAGAATCGCTCAAGGTCCAATACAATATTCAAAAGGCACCTTTTCATAAATGGCTTCATTTATACATTGGCGCATCACTTTAATGAAAATTCAAAAGTTTCGGTTGGGCTTGTCCAGCTGTCCTATTTCTTCCGTGCTGGCTCACTTGGTAATTGCGATGCTCCTGCATCATACTCCCTCGCTTGAAAAACTTCATGGGCTCCTGTCCATGAGCTCCTGCACGGTCTATCCATGCTTCTGTATCTCTGCTTCAATCTCCCAGCTAGCATCTTCCACTGGATGGCCCTTCCATTTGAACAGATACTCATAGTATTCTTTTCGCCTTGTCCTTTTGCTCACCTTCTTGTCCAGTATACACTCCATCTGCGGCTTCTCTGCAATCGGCATCTGCTTTTGCCACTGGACCTCTGGATGCTCATCACTTTCTGCTCCTGCTTCATCATCTTTATATGGATATAAGTCTGAGACATTGAATGTTAGAGATATTCCGATCCCATCCGGCAACTCAATTTCATAAGCATTTTCCCCCAATTTCCTCAAGACCTTACATGGCCCGATTTTCTTCATCTTTAGTTTATTGTATGTTCCCCTCGGGAACCTCTCTTTCCTCAAATGTGCCAGAACTAACTCACCAACCTCGAACTGAAGTTGTCTCTTCCGTTGATCGGCTCTATGCTTATATTCTTGGTTCGATTTCAGCAGTCGCTCCTTCACCTGTCCGTGAAGTTCTTTCATCGCCTCTGTGAATTCTTCAGCACTTGCGCTCCTAGTTATCATCTGTTCCGAATCCCTTAGTTCAGAAACTCCTCTCGGCTGCATGTCATATACAATCTAAAATGGACTTCTGCTTGTGCTCCTGTTCACTGAATCATTGTATGCGAACTCTGCCTGCGGCAATATACTATCCCACTGGCTGTGGTGCTCTGTCACCAAGCTTCTCAACAATTCTCCCAGACTTTTGTTCACCACTTTTGTTTGCCCATCCGTCTAAGGATGATAGGCAGAACTAAACATCAAGTTAGTCCCCATCTTCTTCCACAGTGTCCTCTAGAAATGTCCAATGAATTTCGTGTCTCTGTCCGAAACTATACTTCTGGGTAAGCCGTGAAGTCTAACGACCTCCTTGAAAAATAGATTTGTGATATGAGTCGCATCGCTGGTTTTCTGGCATGGAATAAAATGTGCCATTTTGGAAAACCTGTCGACTACCACAAAGACTGAATCATGTCCTCTTTGCGTCCTTGGTAATCCCAATAAGAAATCCATGTTGATTTCATCCCACGGCCTCTCGGGTATGGGTAATGGTTGATATAATCCTGCATTCTGCTTCCTACCCTTCGAATGATGGAAGATTCTGCACCTGTCTACAAACCTCTTGACTTATGACCTCATCCTTGGCCAAAAGTATGATTCTCTCAGCTTTGCAAATGTCTTATCGTGGCCAAAATGCCCTGCCAAGCCTCCGCTGTGTTTTTCTTTTAATAGATTCTCCCTCATGGAGCAATTCGGAATACACAGTTGATTGCCTTTGAACAACAATCTGTCCTGGATCACATACTCTATCCACTAGCTTCTGTCTCTGAGAACTGGGTTCTCAGCTGCTCCATACGCTTCTCTGAAATCCTGATCAGCTGCATACATATCTTTAAGATCATCAAAGCCTAGCGTCCTGACTTTGAATTCCTACATCAGCAAACATTTCCTGCTCAAAGCATCAGCCACTTTGTTAGCAGTACTCGAAATATGCTTAATTACAAAAGTAAAATTCTGCATGTATTCGACCCACTTAACATGCCTCTAATTCAACTTCTCCTGTTGAGTCACATATTGCAATGCATGGTTATCACTAAATAAAAAAAATTCCCTTGGAATCAGATAGTGCCTCCATTTCTTTAATGCCTGTATGATGGAATAGAATTCCTTATCGTATGTGGAATATTTCTCTTTTTCCTCATTCAGCTTCTCGCTGAAATATGCAATCGGTCTGTCCTCTTGACTCAAGACCGCTCCTATGGCAAACCCACTCGCATCACATTTCACCTGGAACGTTTTTTTTAAATCCGACAACACCAAAACCGGTTGTTCTGTGATCTTCCGTTTCAACAATTTGAAGCTTTTCTCTGCCTCTTCAGTCCAATGAAAAGATTTATGTCTTTTCTTGACTGCGTCCATCATCGCTGCGCTAATCCCACTGAAATTCCTGATGAACTTTCGGTAGAAACTAGCCAATCCATGAAAACTTCTCACCTCGAAAACATTTCTCGATGATGGCCAATTTTTAATTACCTCCACTTTATCTGGATCGATCTTCAATTCATTCACCGATATGACAAATCCCAAGTAAATGAGTTTTGTCTTCATAAATGAAGATTTCCTCATGTTAATCAACAACTTCTCCTACTGTAGCTCCTTCATCACTGCAGCTAAATGCTTCAAATGTTATGCTTTTGTTTTGCTGAAAATCAATATGTCATCCAGATAAACAATGACAAACTTCCCGATGAATTCCCTCATGACTTCATTCATTAACCTCATAAAGGTACTCGACGCATTCGTCAAGCTAAATGGCATGAGTAGCCATTCGTACAGCCCTTCATTGGTTTTGAAGGTCGTCTTCCACTCATCGCCTTCCCTCATGCGAATCTGATGATATCCGCTTTTCAGATCAACCTTTGAAAAAAATTTGGCTCCACTTAAACAATCCATTAAATCGTCCATGTGCGGCAATGGAAACCTGTACCTGATGGTTATCTTGTTGATGGCTCTGGAATCGGTGCACATTCTCCAGCCTCTATCTTTCTTTGGACTCAGTATCGTTGGAACGACACATGGGCTTAGGCTTTCCCTGACCAATCCTTTGTCTAGCAGCTCCTGTACTTGCCTCTTAACCTCTTCGTTCTCCTGTGGCGTCAACCTGTACGTGGCTTTATTCGGAAAACTAGCTCCTAGTATGAGGTCTATATGGTGACTCACACTCCTCATCGACGGCAACAAATGAGGTAATTCGTTTACCACGATGTCAGCAAACTCTCCCAGCAGTTCCTGAATTTCTTCTAGCAAATCGTCCACTCTTGTGCTGGTCAAAACGACTTTCGGTTTCCTGACCACAAAGAATTGTGGATCTTCCTTCTTCTTCACTTCCGTAAGAAGTTCCTTCCCACTCATGAGAAGTACAGTATTTATCGCTTCTGGTTTTACTTCTTTATCTTTAATTGGAAGCAACATATGTGTCCTCCCATTCTTTTCTAGAGTATACGTATTCATCTTCCCATCATGAACTACGTTCCTGTCATATTGCCATGGTCTGCCCAAAAATAAATGACATACATCCATAGGGATAACATCACAGAGTATTTTATCATTATAACCTCCTATTTTGAATTCAACTAAACACTGTTTAGTGACATTTACCTGATGTCCCTTCTGTAGCCATGAAACTTTGTATGGGCTCGGATGATCAATCATCTCCAGCTCCAGTTTCTCCACCATCTCGGTTGAAACGAGATTATCTGTGCTACCGCTGTCAACTATAACCTTGCACACCCTGTCTTTGGTCTTGCAAGCAGTTCTGGAAAGTCTGTTTCTTTGAGCTGAGTCCTCCACCTCCTTCTCGGGTGTTAAGAGAACCTTACGCATCATTGAATACCTTTCGTCCTCTGCGTCTTCCACTTTAGCGTCTCACCTCTGTGCCTCGGTGATGTGAGCTTCTCCTCCGTCCTTATTTTTATCTGGATAGTCAAAGGACTTGTGCCCATTTTTCCCACACGTGAAGCATGTGATTACTCCACCTCTTCCTCTTCCTCTACCTATGGTACGATGAAATATGTTATTATCTGTGTATCCTCCACTCTGTTCTATATGATGCCCTCATTTTTCAGCATGTTGGCCTCGCTGAGAACTTCCACCTCTTTCGGTCCTAGTCTGAGGCTTTTTCCAGTCGTCCTTGGATTTCTGGAATTTGTCTTGGGCAACCGATTTACCCTTGGGATGACTCCTGCCTCGACCTCGCTAACCTTGCTTACGACTCAGCTTCTCTTCAGATTTTAAAGCCATTTGATACACATCCTCCACCGTTCGGATGGTTTTCATACTCATCTCGTCCTAAATATCGTATGTCAGGCCATTCATATACCTGGCAACTTTCTCATCATCACTCTCCCGATGACCTACTCTGATATTCAATCGATAGAATTCCTCCATGTATTCTTTTACCGTCATCAACTTCTGTCTCAGGTTCTGCATCCTCCTGAACAAAGTGATTTGATAATTTCTCGGGATGAACTTTGCCTTCATCTTTGCAATCATTCGATCCCATCTTTTAATTTTCTGCTTGCCCTTGCAGTGTCTATCTGCTTGTAGCTCGTCCCACCATAATGCTGCGTGTCCCTTCAATCTCGTGACAGCATGTCTGACTTTCTTATCCTCTTCGATATCTTCATAATCGAAGTATGTATCCAGAGCTCTAATCCAGTCTAGAAGCTCTTCCGCATCCATATTTCCTTCATAAGCTGGAATGTCCATCTTTGTTTTTGAACTCATCCGTGCAATAGATTTTATTAATCGCTCATTGGCTGCATCCTCGGCTGCAACTTCCCTTTCTTGTTCAGCTTCAACTTCACTCTCGGAATCACTAAGATCCCCCACACTGGCTGTGCGTCTTTGCGCTGTCTCCATGTCTTCAAGTCTCACTCGGAGACCTCGTATCTGTCTTTCCATGGCTGGATTTGCCATCTGCCTGGCCCTTCTTCTCTAGTTTTCCCTATCCTCTGGATCGGGTGATTGTCTATCTCTCCTCGGCGGCATGGTGAAATTTCCTTCTCTGCTATAGAAAGAAAAGAAATTTTCTCGCTCTGATACCACTCTTGACGTGTGTATCAAAGTGCTCCTTTATCTCCCCTGCCCCCTCTCGCCTGAAATATACAGACAAGAATATCTTCTTTGATACCACTTTAACGCTAACGCACCCTCCGCACGTCCGCTCATAGGATCCTCTCTTCCTTCGGCCCGAAGAACACTAACTGATCCTTCTATTTCCCTATCGGGGAATCTTCACCCACAGAAATCTCTGTGCGATCCCCTCTCTGCACTCAGAGGATCGGATTTCGCGCCTTCGCGAGGTCAGTGGTCGATCGTTGGACTCTCGGATCCCCGAACACCAATATGAGTCAACACTGACTCCCTCCCTTACTCTGTCGGGACCTCTCCTATCGCGATTTCGCTACTCACGATGTCGAACCTTCGTTTTACCAGCTCCCGACTTTCGATATGTCGATTATCCGACACGCGTGCGAGTTGACCTTTCAACGACCTGTCACCTCTATCGGGAATTCGGGGTTCACGATTTCGTGAACCCTGATGCTATTATATCGGGACTTCTTGCCACGAAACCCCGATAGCTTATGCCACCTGTCCTCCACTTCGCCGACTCAGTTGTGGCCCACACTATCTATGTAGCTATCGGGATATCGCGTATCGTAACATCACGATTCTCGTTGCCAAATCTTCGACTCTTTTCTCACAAAATCCCGATAGACGATTTCGCGAATAATCCAACGGCCCTAGCTGGCTTGGATCAACGGCTCTATCTGTCTCGAGCTTCAACCTTCAATCGAACACTCGTTGTATCTTCCTTGCACCTCCACAAGATCTAATGGTTCACAGAGTATCGCGAATTCTCCTCGGGGAATTCCGACCGCCCGTTCCTCCTTTGGGAAATCTGTGAGATGACTAAACGTTCTTCCACAGAACTCGTCCCCCTACGTACAAACTTGCGATGCTTATTGCCAACCTTCAAGGCACAACTTCTCTACAGTGTCCTTCAACGAATTTGAAGGCCTATCCCTCCTGAGCTTTCCCACGACCTTTGAGTCCTTCAGGAACCTCTTGCATGCACTCCTTGCGGCAACCTTCAACCTTGACTAAATGTTGAATTCTTTCGACTCTGCGCACTCCTTGCAGCAGCAGTCCTTCAAAGCTTCTGCTCAGATTCACAACTGAGACTCCCCCTTAGCCTGCGCACTCCTTGCACGGCTCCAGCAAACCAATTTCACTTATGGGTGAACGAGAACAAGAATTAAACTACTTGAGCCTCCATCAACGCACTCCTTGCAGATGTTTTTCAACTGCACTCCTTGCAAGGAACCTCACTCAGATAGAGAAACAATTGAAACGCATTCCCTCTTCCCTCCAGACTTCAGTTTGAAACATGAAATCATATGCACAACATATCAAAGCAAATGCATAATAGGAAAACAAACATTCATGAGCATATCAACAACAATACACAGAGAATAGACACAAAACCATGAATTTGAATTAAAGATTTCTTCTATTAATTCAAATATCTGTACATGGATGTTCTTCTACAGCTCTCTGCTATTCTCCTATTCTCTTCCTCTTCTAAATTATGCTTTCTCTCTATTTCCTACTGACTAATGTTATAATGTACAATGAGGGTGTCTATATCCGTTTTCCCTCCTACGCTCTAGAACTGTCTAATCTATGCATTTAAGTCTATCTACCTGCATTAACTAGATTAAATGCCTCCTATCTACTAAGGACGAGAGCGAATCGCTCAAGGTCCAATACAATATTCAAAAGGCGCCTTTTCATAAATGGCTTCATTTATACATTGGCGCATCACTTTAATGAAAATTCAAAAGTTTCGGCTGGGCTTGTCCAGCTGTCCTATTGCTTCCGCGCTAGCTCGCTTGGTAATTGCGATGCTCCTGCATCACTTTCTAAGAGAGATCTCATCTCTAGGATTAAGTATGAAAGATCAACAGTGGATTGGAGGAGGTGATTTCAATCTGATAACCACTCTAGAGGATAAGAAAGGAGGCATTCATTGGATGGACTATGAGGACTAGACCTTCAAAGAAATAATTTACCAACTTCGCCTCATTGACATTCTCTCGTCCGAAGGAAGATTCACCTGGAGTTACAAGTGAGGAGGAAAGCACCACACAACAGAAAGATTAGATAGATTCTTGGTATCAGAAGAATTCTACCAAGAAAGACAAGCCATCTCTAAGGAAATTGACCCTATTTATGCTCAAATCATTGGCCCATTTCTTTGAAATGGATCAAGGATTTTTTCCCTTGCCCTAAGCCTTTTAGATTTGAAAACATTTGGATCCGTCATCCATAATTTATGAAGAAAATTTTTGAGTGTTGGAAGGAGAACCAAAATCTTTATGACACAAAGATGTACCAGTTCCAACATAAATTGAAACATATTAAATCTTGTCTCAAGAAATGGAATAAAGAGGTCTTTGGAAACATCCAAGAAGAAAAAAGAAAACTGGAAGTGGAGATGGAACATGTGCAGGGCCAAATTATTCAGGTTGGTTTTTCTCTGGATCTCTATATCTAGGAGACCCATCTTCGAATGGAGCTAGATGAAAGGGATAATCAAGAGGAAATCTTATTTCTCCAGAAATCCTGAATCCATTGGCTTAAGGAGAGGGATAAGAAAAGTTTTCCATAATTTCTTACTTAAAAGAAGGAACTAGAACAAGATAGAAGAAGGAGAGATTTTGGAAAAAAATGAAGAGATTGAAAATAATTTGATCAACTATTATAGTAACCTGCTCTCATATCTAGATCTATAAAGGAGGGAGGATTCTCTTCTTACTAAATGAGTTATTCCAAAATTGGTCGCAAAGGAACACAACATCAACCTTATGACAAGTGTGACCTTGGCCGAAGTTGAAGCAACAATCAAAACATTTCCACAAGGGAAGGCTATTGGGCCTGATGGTTTCATAACAAACTTCTTTCAAGCCTATTGGAGCATCATAGGTAAACACCTATGAGAAATAGTAGAAGAATATAGGACTTCCAAATCAGTTTTGCAAGCTTTCAATGCCAACTTTTTGGCCCTGATTCCTAAAGAAAAGGAAGTCAATTTTGAAGATAATTTTAGACCTATCTCTCTATGCAATGAAATTTACAAAATTATTACAAAAATCCTTGCTAACATACTTAATCCTATTCTTCAGGAAATCATTTCTTCGGAACAAGGTGGTTTTGTAGAAGGTCGCCAAATCCTCGGTGGTATACTTGTTTCCCATGAAGCCATACATTCTCTTAAAATAGTAGAAAACCAGGAATAATCTTAAAGCTTGATTTGTCTAAATCTTATGACCGTATTAATTGAATTTTCTTAGAGAGATATTGAGGGATTTTGGCTTCGAAATTAACAGGTTGAGCATACTATAAAATTTAGCAATGTAAAGATGTTTGACCTGATTGAGCGGGCCAAACATTCAAATCTCCATAAACAGAAGGAGACATTATCAAACCCAACAAGTCACTCCAATCCAGCTTTTTTTGTTCAGACAAGACGAATATTAGGCCATAGCCCTGAAGATCTCTTGGCTTCACTGAATACTTTTGTTTCTCCTCCAAAGGAACATGAAAACCTCCTTGCAAACTCTATTAACACCATCTATTAATGAGTTGGGAATACCGTGATTCACAACCTACAAAATTCCCACCACAATATATTTAGTTATTTCTTCCAAGACAGTTCATAACAGCAAGAAAACATGAGTTGATCAAATGATACCTAGAAGAGCTCCCATTCTTCACAAGCCCGAGCAATCTTCTTAATCTCTTGTTCTCTCTACGATCGTTCTGAAATCTTGGCCATGTCAATAAGGGGATCAGAGTTCGATCTACATAAACAATGGTGGTCAAAGTTTGGTCTACAGAAAGATGGAAAAATCAGAGAGGTACATCGAGGTCTAAGTCAAAAGGAAAGAAGAGTAAGCATAAATGTTGGTTTTGTGGAAAATCTGGGCATCTAAAGAAGGATTTGTGGAAAAGACAGAATGCATCAGAGGAGGACTCCACAAAAGAAGCAAAGGAAGCTAATGTACCTGAAACAAGTTCAGGTTCCAGTTCATGTATGGTTGATGAGGTAGTGTTTACTTGTGATGTTTCACATCAACATTGGCATTGGTTGTTATATTATGGTGCATCCAACCACATGTGTCTTCATAAAAATTGGTTCTCAACTTACCAATCTATTGATTATGGTGTTGCTTTTATGGGAAATGATTTTTCTTGTAAAATTTTTGGAGTTGGTAGCATCTGAATAAAAATGCATGATGGTTCTGTAAGAACATTAATAGATGTAAGGCATGTTCTCGAACTAAGAAATAACTTGATATCTTTGGGAGTTCTAGATTATGTTGGTTACAAGTGTATATCTCAAGGTGGAGTATTGAAGGTGTCCAAAGGCTTCTTAGTAGTCATGAAGGAAAAGAGGATCGGGAACCTTTATCAGCTTGAAGGAAGGAAGGAGGTAAATCAAGCAGTGGTAGCATCTGAAGATGCAAGTGACTTTGTCCGTTTATGGCATCAACGCTTGGGTCATATGAGTGAGAAATGGATTAAGGTACTGGTTCATTGTAAGTCACTTCCAAGTTTGAAGTTTCCAAATTTGAATTTCTGCAAGTATTGTGTTTTTGGAAAACAATGTAGACAAAATTTTAAAATAGGAAGACATATAAGCAAAGGTATTCTTGATTACATTCATTCATATGTTTCAGGACCATCCCCTATTGTTTCTTTTGGGGGATCGTCATATTTTGTGACATTTATAGATGCTTACTCTAGAAAGTTTTGGGTCTATTTACTGAAAAGAAAAGTTGATGTATTTAATACTTTTAAGCAATTCAGAGATTTGGTTGAAAAGAGCACTGACAGATCAATCAAGTGTGTAAGGACAGATAATGGAGGTGAGTTCACATCTATGGAATTTGAGAAATATTGGAAGGAATATGGGATTGAAAGGCATAAGACCACGATTTATACTCCTCAACAGAATGGTGTTGTTGAATGCATGAATAGGAATTTTCTAGAGAGAGAAAGGAGCATGCTCAATAATGCCAAGATGCAACAAGAATTGTGGGAAGAAGCAATTCTTACAACATGCTATCTGATGAATTGGTCACCATCAACTGGAATAAACTGTAAGATTCCATAAGAGGTATGGGCAGGTCATTCGTGTGATTTTTCAAATACGAGAATATTTGGTTGTGATGCTTATGCTCTTATTTCTAAAGATCAACTTTCTAAGTTAGATCCTAGATCAAAGAAATATGTCTTTGTTGGTTATGGTGATGGATTTAAGGGGTACAGATTGTGGGATCCTACTCCCCACAAACTCATCATAAGCAGAGATGTAGTATTTGATGAATCCTCACTCTTAAAATCAGAACTGGTAGATGTTGAAGTGAGACAAGAACAGGTATCACAAGTTCAACAAGTTCAGTTGGAAACTTAGTCATCTTCAGAAAGAGAGGAGCATGAAGAAGTTCCATAAGAAGAAGATGGAGATGCAGAAAATATCCAAGAAACTGAGGATATGCCTCAACCATCTTTAAGGAGATCTTCACAGGCCAAGAATCCTCCTACAAGGTATGATGATTATGTTTCATATGTGGCTTTGGTTTCTATTGATGGAGAACCTAGTTTTTTTCAGGAAGAAATTAAGGTATATGAAAGTGCTCAATGGAAGAAAGCTATGAAAGAAGAAATGGATGCGTTAGAGATGAATAAAACATGGGACCTGGTAGAAATTTCCAAAGGAAAGGAAGGTTGTCGACTGCAAGTGGGTCTACAAACTGAAAAAGGGTGTTGATGATAAAGTCAAAAGGTATAAAGTAAGACTGGTAGAAAAAGGGTATTCTCAAAATGAAGGTATTGATTTTCATGATATCATTTCACCAGTTGTGAAGCTTGTTTCAGTTCGTGTTGTGTTAGCACTAGTTGCTTTACTTGATCTTGAGTTAGAGTAGTTAGATGTGAAAACAACATTTCTACATGGAGATTTAGATGAGGATATATATATATATGGATCAACCAGAAGGGTTTGTTTAGGATCACAATAAGAGGTTTGTTTGCAAACTCAAAAAGTCATTGTATGGCCTGAGATAGTCTTCTAGGAAATGGTACAAGAAGTTTGATTCCTTCATGATGAGCCTAAATTTTACAAGAAGTGAATATGATCATTATGTTTACTTTAAAAAGTTGGAAAATGGAATGTTCATTATGTTGGTGTTATATGTTGACGATATTCTTATGGCAAGAAAAATCATGGTTGAAATCAACCGGTTAAAGGCTCAGTTGGCTAGGGCATTTGATATGAATGATCTAGGAGCAACAAAACAAATCTTAGGCATGGAGATACACAGAGATGGGAAAAATGGTAAGCTATGGTTATCACAACAAAAGTATGTGGAGAAATACTTATGATATTCGGTATGAATAATGTGAAACCCGTACAGATCCCTTTGGATTCCAATTTCAAGCTTTCTTCAAGTTTATGTCCTAGTAATGATGAAGAAAAGGATTATATGTCTCCTGTACCATATGATAATGCAGTGGAAAGTTTGATGTATGCAATGGTGAATACTAGACCAGATATTTCACTTGCAGTTGGTGTTGTCAGTGGATACATGGAAAATCTAGGAAAAGAACATTGGGAAGCAGTGAAATGGGTGCTTCAATATCTTAGAGGAAAAATAAGTTATTCTATCACCTATGATGGTTCTAGAGATTCATTTTGCGGTTATGTAGATTCAGATTTTGCAGGTGACTTGGAAAAAAGGAGATCCACTTCAGGATATGTCTTTACTCTTGCAGGAGGACCTGTTAGTTGGATGTCAAAGCTTCAAAACGTAGTCTCCTTATCCACTACCGAGGCAGAGTATATGGCTGCTTCACATGCATGCAAGGACACAATTTAGTTATAGGGTTTTTTGGGAGAGTTTGGAAGGATGCAGGACAAGGTGAAAGTATTTTGTGATAGTCAAAGTGTTATTCATTTTGCTAGAAATCCATCTTATCACAGTAAGACGAAACATATTTATGTTAAGTACCATTTTCTAATATAGGTTGTTGATGACAGGGGAGTGGCTCTAGAAAAATCCCATACAAAAGTGAATTCTACAAACATTTTTACGAAACTAGTTTGTCAGAAAAGCTACGATGGTGTTTGACTTCTCTTGGCTTGTAGAAAAGGTGATGAATTAATTCAGGGCATGATATATCAGGTAAATTGTTGTCAAAATGGAGATTGTTGGAAACATGCCAACGAATTTCCTCATGCACTCACATGCACATGCATTTCAACTAAATTAGGAATGTGCATACATGCACTCATTGTAAACTATGTAATCTATTTATGAATTGTT
>SNQJ01S0222130.1:0-14979 GCA_010110895.2 Picea sitchensis
AATAGAACGAGAGAAAGAGGATCTCATCAATGCTGCTTCTGAGAATTTGGAACAATTAGAGGATCCCAAGAATGAGACGGTTTACTCCGAACAACAAAGAGCAATTGACCAGATCCGACAACAAGTTTCTCGCCAAGCTTTACAAAGAGCTATAGGAACTTTGATATATATATATAGTCCATCATTCAATATATATAGAAATAAAAATTAATATTTTGATCAAATATTTTTATTTAGAAATAAAAATTTGAACAATTTGCATAATATAATTTATTAAATATTATAGGGACAACAAGGAGGAGAGAGGGAAGACACCATAGGAATATATATATATTCAAAATTAATATTTTGATCAAATATTTTTATTTAGAAATACAAATTTGTACAATTTGCATAATATAATTTATTAAATATTATAGAGACAACAAGGAGGAGAGAGGGAAGACACCATAGGAAAAACATTGAAGTCTAAAAAATTTGTTGATAAGATCAAGTGAATCCATTTGTAGGTATAGGAGACATTGCTGTGGGATTTCCCAAGATGAGGGAAATCCCACTCATTAGTACAGTTCAACACCAAAGTGAGAATCAAGAATCTCCAACTGAATTTTATTAAACAAATCATAAGCTTATATATATTTACATGAAGATGATTATCTCAAAAAACTAGGAGATAATTGCTCAACAAGTCCTACAAACTAGAAACTAAGCATATAATAATATAGGTTGTTGGTGATATGATCTCAACAATTATTCCATGAGAATATGAAACCAAAAGGTCTTGATGATAATAATCTCAATAATGATCACATAATAATAATGTGATACTGAGTACTAAGAATCCAATCATACGTGAAACACTAAATAATCCCTATCATTCCTCCTAACAACAAAAGCATTGGACTCCAATGCTTTTAGGAGAGAGGGGAAGTGTTGTTGTAGTCTATGTTGAATGAGCATGATGTAGATGCCAACTTTTCATAGCGACCAGGTAGAAATAGTGGATCCCTTATGAATCTGGCGAGACAAAGACTAGCAATTGAAATTATGGAAACCAAACTCTATCTCGATGATGTGGATCAAAATGATTGTACCCAAATCCAAATAAGATTAGAAGAATGCTCATTAAGCCAACTAAAAGTCTCACATCAAACAAGCTACTAAAAGGATATAACACCATACAAAGCAATGGGATTCAAATGGTGAAGTTGTCGAAGTAGAATAGGGTGATTTCCAAGTCTCGAAAAGGTAATCCAACAAAAACCCGACTTGGGGAGTTTGAGTCCCTGACTAATTGCCAAAACAAGGCATATAAATTCCTAGAGTCATAGATACCATAGCATGGTTTCAAAAAAATCATAAAGGAGTGGGAAAAATCACTATATAAGGTAGTGTTGCAAAGGATCCCAAAGTATGAATATGTTGGTGTTGAACACAACCATGAAAATTGAGGAAACCAAGATTTTTTTATTATTGATTATGCCCAATAATCACTAATAGGACAAAAGAACAACTAATAAATGTTGCACAAAACAAAATGAACTAATGAACAATTTTTGAGTCAAGACATCCACAGTTTGAATTGCAACACAATTGACAAGGGCTCCAAACAATGCAAGTGATACCAACGCAGTTAACCAATAACAATTTTTTTTCCCATGGTAGCTGTAGCATTATGTGTGACTAAGCCTTTTACATTACCTACATTCACTATGTGAAGACTGTACTTAGAAATGCAAAGTATGCCTCATGAGCATGATGAATGAGAGTCACTAGATCAATTATAGGCTTAGGAAAGGATCTGGAGCCAAACGATAGATCAATTGAATGATGGACTAAAGGAATTACATATATTTTCAGACGTATCTCTACCTACTACTATAAAATACTTATGCAGAACAACAATTATATTTTATGATGACAATAACCACACACATCTGGAAATGACAATATAAGGGAAATCCATGAACACACTTGGTAATGGTGGTTACATCGTTCCAGGAACACTAGCCACACACCAATCATAAAACCATAAGGAAATGGTAATCTACATCATATCTGAATATGCAACAGGTGAGAGATATATCTAGAATCAAAGTTTATGGATTTCTCATAATTTCTACAATTTCTGATTTCATTTTTGCGAGCTATTCCTTAAGCTCACAGTCAAGAAAAACTAGATTCCTCACACTATCAATCAACAATTCAACCGTCTCATGGAGATAGATTTTGAGAGCATCGAAAGTGTACCTCATTTGTTCACAGGATGTCAATGCCATAACATTCCCTAGACTATGCCTTCCACCTCATGCACCATGACTTGAAGATGGCTTCGGTTCCTTGTAGTTTCAGATGCATTCATTCCAAGATGTGGGTTGCTCTGCTGGACAACGAGGTCTCATATAGAGAACCAAAATCAAAATACAGTCCAACTGACACAATGGGGCTCAAATAGTCTTCCGATGCAACTTTGAGACCATTGTGAAGGGTTGTGACAATGGTATTTGTTGGCTCCACATAATTTGGAAGTGTTAGGCAAAGGAAAATCCAGGAGAGGGGGAGATTTAGATTTTTTCCTGTAAACCATGAGAGAATAAATAAAGGAAGAAGTAATTTAATTAATAATACAAAATAGTCAAATAACCATTGTGAAAAAAATAGAATATAAAAGGATAAATGTAGTGGAGCAAATTAAAAAATGATTTTATTTTCTCCACTACATATATCCCTTTATATTTCATTTATCTTCACAATGGTTATTTGACTATTTTATATTTTATTAATTAAATTATTTTTTTCTTTATTTTTTTCCTCATTTTTACTCCTAGCTCTCTAATTATTTTGATAGTTTTAATTTTTCTCCATATTCCTTTATATTCTATTTTTCTTCACCTTGGTTATTTGACTATTTTATAATATTAATTAAATTATTTCTTCCTTCCTTTATTTACACACACTCCCTTCTTTTGTTTTCATTTTTATTCTCCGTTATTTGTCTATTTCAACTCTTTTCTATTATCATTTCAACTTTATGTGTCCTCCACAATGGGTGGAGTGTCCACTCGAGAAGTTGGAAAAATCGAATCAAAATCTCTTACACAATTTATTTCCAAAAAATTCAACATCATTATGACTAAGTGTGAAAACCTACACACTTGAATTGTATTAAACAAATCATAAGCTTATATAACTTTACATGAATAGAACTACCTCAACAAACTAGGAGATAACTGCTCCACAGATCCTAAGATCAACAATAATAATATCAACAATGATCGCACAATAATAATGTCATACTAAGTACTAAGAATCCAATCATATGTGAAGTACTAAATAACCCCTATCAATGTCTTTGTGATCACCTCTTAATGATTAATGATTCATGGTCATCGATTCAAGGTAACCTTTTCCCAATTCAAATGCTTCATTTTATGTGGTGTAAAATAAGTTAGAATAGTTGGGGCACGCGACTGGGGACCAACAAGTGTCTAATATCCTCGAACCCAACTCACGGGGGTGCATTATGTGCACTTTTTATATTTTTTGAGGTATTTTGTAGGTGACCACTAGTTTCAACGAGACAACTTGTGATCAATAGGTAGTTGCTAGAATACAAAATGCAATCAAGTGTCAAATGAGATTGAAAAGTTTCTATGCAAACTTAACAAAACATAATGATAGGTTGAAATCAACTCTGTAACGTCCCCCAACCCATTCGAGGGACATTATGGTACATAATAATCATAAAAATGAAATTTATGTTTCTAATTTAATTCTTTTAGAGCTAACTGATTTCCTATAGCTTCCAACTATGAATTAAAATCAAAATTAACCATTGTTCGCTACCATTACATTGATGCATCTACAACATGTTAAAATAGACATGAATGCAACTAATAAACTTCATTACAACAACATATAAAATATGTTCTCATACTCAGAGTCCATGCACAACAATTAAAACTCATAATACAACAAAAACATGTAAAACACTTATCTTTTTGCAATAGTTGTGCAACCAGGTTGGGATGGATGTTCCTCCCAACCATAGACTTGTTGTTCCAAATCTCAACAACAATTCACCCCCCGAGTTGAGGCTAGTAATCCACAAAAGAGGGTGGTCTCTCACTGTCCATTCACAGCTCCTAAAACTCACAACCCACTAATATCTTCCTAAAACTATCTTGATTTTCCACCAGCTCTCTTCCTCTTGACCTGCCCAACCCAAGGAATGTACCTCTTCACTGATCTCAGTCCCTCTGACGTCCCATTTATTTATCATGGTCTCTCTTGCACAAGTAACCAGGAATCTCTGATCTGGGAACTCAAGGGAACTTGCTACTAGGAAAACTACGAGCAAACCAATAACAAATACTTGTTGTTATAGTGCAACTCGCCCATGAGTTCACTCTTCAGACATGACAACCCGACTCTTCAATTTACAACTCCAAATACACTCTAGTTTTCTCTAGAATTTTCCCTCCATGGCTGCACCAACTCCAAGCTCTCTTCCTTACTCTTTAATTGCTCCTCATGCACAAAAGCTCAATGTGTAAAAATTGTTCTCCCCACCCATACGAATTTCCTCCCTTTGGCTTGCCTTTCTTGACTCACACTCTTCCCCAAGCTGATTATACTCAACCCCCATGTGCCCAATAAATTTGGGATGTGACCACTCAAACCCACCCTCTAGGCTCTTACATGTATTCAATGATTAGATTTGGGAACACTCAATTAGAAATTAGAAGGTTCATATTCAAATAACAATTTTAGGATAATGGGTTGGATTAATACTCATGGGTAATAACCCCTTGGACCCCTCTTGGCCACTATCCTAAACCATCCCCTCTCTTGTGGATTATTTCAACCCCCATCTCTTTCCCATGTCCCCTTATCAGTTGGCATCACATTTTATTATTAAGACATAGAAATACAATTCACATATTACATCGCTTTGGTCATAGTTACACATTGTATCTGCATAAACATTAATTAAACTGGGGATTATAGTCAGGATGTTACATTCCCCCTCCCCTACAAGTGTGTTCCTTCCTTGGTGCACACTATGCCGATATACATATATGCAAATTTACATCACAATACTTAAAAAATAAAATTATGCAATTCTACAACTCCAACAACAGTCCCAACCAAAATCCCATGTTCCTCTCAACTCGCCGACCCAAGGAATCCACCATTCATTTATCAGGGATAAACCAAGGGATGCACCATCCGTTTATCAAGGCTAACCCAAGAATCAACCATTCTTTTATCAAGGTCCCCAACACAATTGGCTAGGACTCTGATAAGTGGTTCCATAACTCTAGCTGTTCAAAATGGAATCTTGCATTCTGTTTTCTTCAAAATTGTCAAAAAATTGTAGGTATTCTTCCCACATGTTTTCTTCATGCTCCCATGTAACATCTTCAGGACTGTAACAAGTTCATTGAACCTTTAACATCTCTATGGCTTTGTTCTTGAGCACTTTGACTTTTCGGTCCAGGATGCGTACTAGTTCCACTCGGAAATACCCTTCGTGCTCCACCTGAATCACATTCCAATAATTTATGTGGTTAGAGTCAGACACATATTCCTTTAATAATGATACATGAAATACATTATGCACTTTCATCGATGCAGTAAATGCTAGCGTGTATGTAATTGACCTTCTATTTTCTAATATTTCGAAAGGCCCACAATATCTCGTTTCCAACTTCCCGAAACTTCCTAATCTTAGTGAAATTCTCTTTGCCTTCATTTTTAAAAACACGTGTTCACCCACTTTGAAATATGTAAACACTATGTTCTTATCTGCGTAGCTTTTCTTCCTGTCCCGGGAAGCCTTTAAATTCTGCATTATTTTTTCCATCTGCTCTTTCATTTCCTTCAATAAATATGGCCCAACAACTACTCTATCTGCTGGATTATCCCAACTCACTAGAGTGTTACATTTCTTGCCATACAATGCTTCAAACAAACTCATTTTCAATGAATCTTGATACCCACTGTTGTAAGCAAACTAAACTAAATGAATATAATCTCCCCACTTTGATGGTTATTCCATCACATACATTTTGAGCATGTCCTCAATTATCCTGTTAGTCTTCTCTGTTTACCCATCTGACTCTTGGTGATATGTTGTATTGAGATTTAAATTTGTTCCAAATCCTTTTAACAAACCTTTCCAAAAATTGAAAATAAACTTTGGATCTAGGTTTGAAACTATTTCCTTAGGCACTCCATGTATCCTAGCAACTTCTTTCATATATATTTCGGCAATATTTGTTGCCTTGTGTGTAGTTTTTACTGGAATAAAATGCACTGCCTTCATCAATTTATCCATCACCACCATGATGGAATCATGATGCTTCACTCTTATGGGAAGCTTTGTAATAAAATCCACTATAACAACTTTCCATTTCTATTCCAGAATGGGTAATGGTTGTAGTAAACCTGTTGGATGTCTATGTTTTGTCTTTACCTTTTGGAATTCTAGACATCTAACTATGTAATTAGCCACTTCCTTTTTCATTCCTAGCCAAAAGTATTGGCTTCTCACAGCTGTAATTGTCTTATGATATCCTAGGTGCCTGTAACATCCCCAACCATCCACAGGTCGGGTAACGCTACTACGCGAAACATTCACATATATATGACATGCATTTTAATGAATGTAAAACAATTAACACAGAGTTACTGCAACGCAACACATGATACATTTCAAGAACACAAACATGCATATCATACATAAATAAGCACATAAATGATACTTATCTTTTAAATGGAGTAAAACCACCAACTACATGCAGACCTTCCACGAATCTCTCATCCATAGACTACGCTGCTCATCACGCTCAATAGTGGGTCACCCCCGAGCTGGGACTAAGCTCCACCCAGGGCAAGGGAATCCTAGACTAGGCCGAGGTTACATGAAACTGCACAGTGCATCTGGAAGGATTCTCCCCAGGAGTCTTCTTACGCCCACTACTCACAGACTCTCATTCCCCACATGCTTGTTCCACCCCAGGAATATTCACCTTCATTGTTCCATAGTCCATCGACTGCTCCACTTACCCTCTCAGGGTCTTGACAACATGCCAGATCAAGAATTCTCAGAGCTCCGTAGCTGGTGCTGGACTCTATCTAGGAGAAAACCACTTCCCAACAAACTCTCTCACATGGAGAGAGCTGCTCACAAGCCTAACAACCCGCCTCTTCAACCACGGGCTTGACAACCCGCTTCTTCAACCACTTTTGACTCAGTTCCAACAAGGTACGAGTGACAACAACAACAATAGGCAGACAGTTATAAACACCCAAAATGGTAATAGTTGAAAACTAAGACATAGCAAGGCTCAGGTGGTTACAGGATGCGTCGGGCTTCTCAGGAAGGTAACACAGGATGACTTCACGGTTTCTATTTTCAGAGATGCGTGAGGGTACGTAGAGGTCGATCGTAGAGGAAAAACAGTTCTGGTGGAGGGCGGCCAACGAACTCAGGTGGAGGAGGGCATAATGGGAATCCCCCATCATGGTTTGACTCTTTGGGTTTTAACTGCATGTGCCCAGGTCGACACCTATCTTCCTGGAGTTGCATGCACTCCACTTAGCATACGTTCCTTTTCCAGGAACCTAGGACAACACCAATCAATTGTCCATCTTAGTCTTTAGGAAATAGTAATAAATTATTATCCCCTTTAGAGGTAAGCCCCTAGCTTATCCCTTAGGCCCACACACTTAGCCTCCTCCCTTACCCAACCTTGTGAAGCTTAGTCCCCCATCACTCTTTCTTCGTGGTCGGTCTGCACGCAACGATGTTTATATTTTATTAATGATCCACATAATTACATATACAAAATCAGGCTCCTGGCTTTTAACACCTAGGCTCTCCGGCCTAGTAAACACATAAGCCCACCAACTGATCAACACTCAGCTCACCAGCCTACAAAACATGTTTACAATTCAATAATACAACTGGGGCTCATCCTTGGGGATATGAAAATCCCCTCCTCTTATTTTTTCACTGTCTTCAGTGCAACTCTTTACACAACATCAACAAGATTTTCAAAATCTTCAAAAAGATGAGGGTATTATGCCCGCATAGCATCTTCATGCTCCCATGTAGTGTCCTCAAGACCATACCAGGTCCACTGGACTTTTACAAGCCCTATGGCTTGATTCCAGATGCACCTGCAAGACGCCTTCTTGCTCCACCTGAATCACATTCCAATCAATCAAATGATTATGATCAGGTATATATTTCTTAAGCAATGAAACATGAAACAAATTATGTACAGTCATGGATGCAGGTAATGCAATCATATATGAAACTGGTCCAATCCTTTCTAGGATTTCAAATGGTCCACAAAATCTGGCTACCAACTTGGAATAGTTTCCCAGCTTTAGAGAAATTCTGTTGGATTTCACTTTCAAGAAAACATGATTACCAACATTAAACTCCCTGTGGATCTTGTTCTTATCAGCATAACATTTTTGCCTGTCTTGAGAAACCTTCAAATTCTGCTTAATCTTCAACATTTTTTCTTCCATTTCCTTGAGAAACTCTGGCCCAACCACTACTCTATCAGCTGGGTTATCCCAACTTATTGGAGTGTTTTACTTTCTGCCATAAAGTGATTCAAATGGGCTCATCTTTAGTGATGCTTGATACCCATTGTTATATGCAAATTCTATCAAGTGTAGGTAGTTTTCCCATTTGGATGGTTGTCCATCACATACATCCTTAGCATATCTTCTATCACTTGGTTCACCCTCTTTGTCTTCCCATCAGACTTAGGATGATAAGCAGTGCTGAAGTTTAGATTCGTTCCGAACCCCTTGAATAACCCTTTCCATAATTTTGAGGTGAATTTCGGGTCTCTGTCAGATACAATTGTCTTGGGAACACTGTGCAATCATGCTATTTCCATCATAAAGATAACAAAAAAATTAGCTACCTTGTGAGTATCTTTTAATATTAGTTTGGCACATGCTAATGGCTGTAGCATGTAGTTCATGCACTCTCTTGTTGAGTGCATCAACCACTTTGTTCTCCTTCCCTTTGATATGCTTGATATCAAAGTCGTACTCACAAAGGAATTCCAACCACCTAATCTACCTAGCATTCAAGGTTGGATGATCAAACAAATATCTCAGACCATTATGGTCTGTCCTTAGTTCAAACCTCTTTCCCATGAGGTAATGCCTCCATTTCTTCAGAGCATGCACTATGACAGCCAACTCCAAATTATGAGTTGCATAGTTATTTTCATGCTCTTTCAAATTTCTGGATTCATAACATATTACAAATCCATTTTGGCTGAGGAATCCTCCCATTCCTTCTTTGCATGCATTTGTACACACTACAAAATCTTCATTCAGATCCACAATCCTCAGGATTGGAGGACTGGTTAACAAGTGCTTCAATTGTTGGAAGCTTCTCTCACATTCATCTGTCCAATGCAATTTATTCTCCTTCCTTTGCAAGGAAGTGATGGAGTGAGCTATTCTTGAGAACCCTGCAATGAACCTTCTGTAATAGCTAGCTAGACCCATAAAGGATCCAACTTCTGACACATTCCTTGGCACTGACCATTCTCTGATGGATTCTATTTTCTCAGGATCCACGGCTATCCCATCCTTTGAAATGATATGCCCCAAGTAGTGGATCTTCTTTTGATAAAATGAGCACTTGCTCAACTTGGCATACAGTTGGTGCTCTCTTAACACTTGCAACACCATCCTTAGATGTTGTTCATTCTCTTCCTATGACTTGGAATACACCAGGATGTCATCCAAAAAGATTATGACAAACTTGTCTAGATATTCCCTGAATACACCATTCATTAGGCACATAAAAACATCAGGTGCATTTAACAATCCAAATGGTACTACTGTGAATTTGTAATGACCATACCTTGTCCTAAAGGCGGTCTTGCTGATGTCTTCATATTTTATCCTTACCTGGTGATACCTTGACCTGAGATCTATTTTTGAAAATATCTTAGCATCCTTCAACTGATCAAAGAGATCCTCGATCCTTGGCAGAGGATAATTGTTCTTAATAGTCACTTTGTTCAATTGTCTGAAATTGATACACAATATTGATGTCCCATCTTTCTTCTTCATGAACAAGACCATGGCACCCTAAGGTGACACACTTGGGCGTATATATCCCTTCTTTAGAAGCTCTTCAAGCTGCAATTGTAGTTCTTTAAGCTTTGGTGTACTCATTCTGTAAGGAGCTTTCGACAATGGAGCTGCTCCAGGAATCAAGTTTACAGAGAAGTCAATATCTCTCTTTGGGGGTAGTCCTAGAATGCATCCTCAAAATCCTTTAGTACCACATGGTCTTCAATCTTTGACACCTTATCCTCAGGTGCTTCCTCCATGTGGGATGCAATTAATTGACACCCTTTCCTGTAGCACTTCTGCAACTGCATTGCTGAGATTTCTCTGACAGTAACTGCCCTGGGAATTCCTTAGACTTTCCTTAGGTTTCCTTCCTCATCTAGGCAAATGAATTCCTTATTGCGGCAATCTAATATGGCATGGTGCTGGTCCAACCAATCCATCCCAATTAGACAGTCATATGAACCCAAAGGTAAGATGTTCAATTCAACCCTTGTGCTCAGTCCATTCATGTCTACTGGACAAGACTTAACCAACTCAACAAATTTTCTCTTGGCTCATGTAGCCAACTGCACTAACCAAGATTTTTCGTGCTTGCTTCTTGGAAATTGAAAACTTTCCACCATTCTAGGATCTATATAACTATGACTAGCTCCTGAATCAATTAAAATACTAAAGGTACGGTTATTGATCATACCTTTAACTTCAATCATGTGTGATTGAAATTCAACTTGCTTGCTGTCTAGGGCTGCATAGATTCTTGGTACCCTACTTCCCATGTCCTCCAATGTTTAAGCTTGTTGAACATTATGGACAACTCTCACTTTTCCATTTTTGTGGGGACAATCTCTGTACTTGTGGTTTCCTTGACAGCCCCAACACTGAATGAGTGTCCTCCTTGGCCTTTGTCCCTCTACTTCAGTCATCCTCTGCTCTCTAAAAGATGGCAGTCCTTGAGGACTGTTTCTGAAAAAGGGAGGTTTGTTTCCCTTCTTCCTCTGCTCTTTTCTGAACTTCTTCTGGTCATCCCAAGCCTTCCGAAAAGTGGGCTTTTCTCTTTGCTTCTCATATAAGCATTTTTATCTTATTATAGTTTCTTCCATAGTCTTAGGGTCATCATACTGGATCTTGTCACCAATGGAAAGTGACAGTCCACTCAGATACCTTTGAATCTTGACAATCTCATCCTTGATGAATGAGACATACTTCAGTAATTCCAAAAACCTTCGCTCATATTCATCAATGGGCATGCTATCGAGCTTGAGTTCAAAGAAAATTTTCATCTTTCTGTCATACTATGTTTTAATCAAGTATTTCTTTTCAAAATACTTATTGAATTCTTTCCAAGTAACATTATTTTCTTTAATGTGTTGCACATGCACAAGTTCATCCCACCACATAGATGTTTTTCCTTTTAGTTGATACATCACAATTCTTCCTTCTGCATGAGAAGAATAGTTCTGCAGTTGGAATTATTTCCTCATGCCAAGCAACTATGTCTCAGCATCTTCCCCCTTCTGTTGCTCTCCATCAAATGCATGAGGTTTGATCTTATTCATTTCTCCCTCTAGTTCATCCACTCCAGATCTCCTATGCTTTTTTGTAGGAGATGGGATTGAACTACTGTATGCTTTCCTCTTGGAGTGCTTTGGGGAGTGACGATGGTGTCTACCAACACTCCATGATCTTCTTTTCTCAGAAGTCTGGTGACTCCCTATTTTTCTTGAGTCACTCTCCTTATCCAACTTCTCTTCTATTCTCTCCAGACTCTTTATCAAATTTAAGTTGAATTCTCCCTGTTTTTCCTTAGATTTCATGAGATTTTTGTTATCTACTCGGTGAGTCTGGGCATATTTATGCAATCTTTCAATGATTTTCATCATGACTACTTCCTTATATATCTTTTCTCCATGCCCATTGGAGTTCGCATCCATTCCTATGGTCTCATTCTTTGAACTGGAAGAATTCCGTGCCTCCTCCATTCTATGCTCTTAGTGGAAATTCGCTTCGGTCCTTACACTTGTTGAACTATGCAAACACATCGTGCAATCAACCAGAATTTGTTAGGCTATCATTCCTTAACAAATCCCATAACATTCATAAACCAATCTGATTTAAGAAAACGTTCATATTTTGTTTTCTTTTCGAGCTCTTCTTTGCTCTCTAATAATTTTCGGGCACTAGCCACTTTCTCTCATCCCTCAACCCACGCGATCACGAGCCGTGACCAAGCGCTAGGTAAAAAGGTGCTACTCGGGCCTTCAGCCTTCGTCTTCGGAATATTCCAANCCCCCCAACGATCTCTCGGAGTTCAAATTATCGAAGCTTCAGGACTTCGAGTCCCGAAAGCTTTCCTACTTGCTTCCCCTTCAATCTCCTGAATTCTGAACTTCTGGGCTTCTCTACCCTCTGGGCCCACATGGCACAACTGTCACCAACTAAGGAGATGGAACGTGGTATGCCTAGAAAGGTTCACGTCACCCCTGGTGACATCATCTGTCCCCACCACGTTGTTGGAAAATTCAGTGAACAGACAACGAATGCTTGTCATTGATGACAACAGTGGAGATGGCAGGATAAGAGATTCGAACGAAAAAGCTCAGGAGGAACAACATTAAGGAAAGTGCACGCAGCAAAGCTCGAGATACAGGAGTTTGCAGAGGAGAAGGAAGATGGAAACAGTTGGATCCCATTCAAATTTTCCGAAAGGCCGACAACCGTCAGATCTGCAGAAGCTGCGCAGAGGTTAAGCGCAGGGGTTAAGTCCTACTGTGCAGAGGAGAAATCCCGGACAAGTCATCGGGATATTGGAGAGAGAATCCTAGCCGTTGATCTGGGCAGGACACGTGTCAACATTCTGGTGAGGCATCGGGATATTGGCCATCGGGAAATCAGGGATCTCGGTGACAAGTGAGTCGAGACATTGAAAGTCTCGAAATCCCGGAGGAATAGGGACCGTCCATCTACAAGGATAGGTGGCAAAGGATCGAGCACCGTCGGAGTTTTTCTCATCGGAGAATCGGGAATCGGAGTTTCACGAGTCCCGTGTTCAATTACAATAGAAACCCCGAAATCGCGATGAAAGAAATCCTGACTGAACCTGAACCGTCAGATCAACATGTGATCTAGACCGTCGATCCAACTCACGACAGCAGACCACGTCAACTAGGGACACGTGGCACAACCAGGTAATGACATGTGTCATGCAGATTTAACACTTCAGGCACATGTAAGTCGCGAATCAGAGTGACACGTGGCAGTATTTAACACGTTTCAAATCACATGTGATGTCAGCAGAGTATCAGGGATCGGGACTTTGAAATGACAAAGTCACTTGACAACGAGAATTTCGATTTCGCGATGAGTGAATTCCCGACGTAATAGCAACCGTCAGATCTAAATATAATCTGGATCGTTGATCTATTTTCTCTACGGAATTTCGAGGATCGGGTTTTGGTATTGACAAGAACATTGAACATCAGACATCACGAAATCGCGATACACAATTTCTCGATAAGTCTTATAGCGTTTGGGCCACCTAGGAGTCAGTGGGGGCCAGTTGTCAGCGTAACGGAGCGTCGGGATTTGGACGATCGGGAATTCCGTGGGTGTATGCATTGAGGCATCACAAACCCCGTATCCCCGACAGGGTAAGGTTATGGTCACGGAGTGATGGTCACATTGACCAGGAGCTAAGCTCAGGAGGGCTAGCGTATGAAAGGAGCCATCAGGGATTGGAGAATCGCGAGTCCGGAGGACTTGTGAATTTTGACTTCGCAAGAGCCGAAATTCCGATAGGAGGAGCCGTGACAAGATGTAAGGCCACGGTCGTGGGGTAATGGTCATGTGGACCCGGAGCTGAGCCAGGAGGGCCAACGCGTGGAGAAAAGGAGCTCATCGAAAATTGGGGATTCGAGTGGACAGTGACTCTCGACAGCGTAAAGTCCGAAATCCCGGACCCCGATATCAAGTCGGGGAAAACCACGGTTAAGTGTAGAACGTCGTGAAGGTTAACAGGACCTGTGGATCGGGCATTTGCAGAGGGATTTCATTGGAGGAATCTAAAGAGATGCTTTAGCTCAGCATCATAAGAAATGCCGAAATCCGATTTAAAAGGCAAGAATAATATAGATTATCCAACGATGCGGTTAAAGCTTGAGTTGATCGGAGGGTTACTGTTCTTCCACACACACTTAACACTTTCAGTTACAAATCCGTTAGTGAAACAGACTCATGATTGCCAATTTGTTGTCGATCAATTGGCGTTTCGGTTGGCTGGACAATTGTCATCATTTTTCCCAAGGAGTTGGGAAGTTGAAAGGTTGTGCCCATGTGTATAAAAGATGATGAACCAGACTGTGTCGGGTTGGCTGTTCTGAATGGAAAAAGAATGAAACATTAAGAAAGGAGAAAGGAGAAGATGCTGAGCATGAAATTTAATGACAGGCAGAGCAGAAGAAGAGCTAAATGATAGAAGAATATGATGCAGAGCAGACCTGTTGAAGAAGAGAAGAGTTGCAGAACAGTTTGTTGAAGATCAGATACATATAAAGGATGGTAAGAATTATTTGTGTAGTTGTCTGTGTTTTCATTATTTAATATTTGAGGGTGGTTGGGAGGTGCTCGGGAGGACTGTTGTCCTCAGAAGTTCAAGTGGGGGCTTGAACACATGAAGTTGTAGCTTCCATCTGGTTGTAGCCAGAGAAACAAGGGTGGCAGGGTGGTGCTAGGGAGAACAAGTGTTCTCTATTATTCAGGTTGGAGCCTGTGTAACTGGAAGTTGGTGCTTCATTCCAGTTGGTGCTGGAACATTTAGGAAGTTGGTGCTTCCATACAATTGGTGCTGGA